>SNQN01000867.1:79303-107441 GCA_008642245.1 Bassia scoparia | reverse complement strand
CAAAAGCTGTCTATGATCAAACACCATACGAGGCGTGGAAAGGTCGCAAGCCCAAGGTGAGTCACTTACGTATTTTTTGTTGTATAGCTTATGCCTTAATTAATTCACGTACAAAACTCGATGAGAAATCACAAAAATGCATATTTGTTGGCTATAGCACTTAATCTAAGGCATACAAGCTATATAATCCTGTAAGTGGCAAAGTAATTATAAGCAGGAATGTCAAGTTTAATGAAGAAGCTAGCTGGGAAGATACGAAAGTAGGTGTTCAATCGCCTAATTCTCTCAGGATTAATGAAGAAAACGAGACTGCACATGAGATGCCTCAACCGAATGAAAATGCGACTCACACACCTCCCATATCACCAATCAGAAGTGCGTCCTCAACACCAAACAGTGCACAAAGTAACTCTTCGGGACAGTCCAGCTCGTCATCGGACACACCACCACGAAAAATGAAGTCACTAAGCCAGGTATATGAGTCATGTTCGTTTGCTTTGTATGTGTCAGAACCAACTTGTTTTGAAGAGGCCATTGAGAATGAGGAATGGGAAGAAGCAATGCAAGAAGAAATGACCGCAATCAAGCGGAATCATACGTGGGAGTTGGTTGACTTACCTCAAGGCAAAACTCCTATTGGACTCAAATGGGTGTATAAGGTGAAGCATAATGCAGATGGTAGTATCCAAAAATACAAAGCAAGGCTTGTGGTTAAAGGGTATGCACAACATCAAGGCATCGACTACGATGAAACATTCTCACCCGTAGCACGTTTCGAAACAGTGAGGATGCTCTTGGCTTTGGGTGCAAAATTGAAGCTACCTATTTATCAGTTTGATGTAAAGTCCGCATTCTTGAACGGTGACTTGGAGGAAGAAGTATATGTGTCTCAACCCGAAGGTTTCGTGGCAAAAGGGGAAGAGCATAAGGTGTACAAACTAAGGAAAGCACTCTACGGCCTAAAACAAGCACCAAGGGCTTGGTACAAGAGGATTGATTCGTATTTTCTGAAAAATGGCTTTGTGCGAAGTGATAATGAACCAACTCTGTATGTAAAAGGCAGTAAACATTCTGATTTTCTAAGTGTGTGCGTGTATGTCGATGACATGATTTATTTGGGATCATCACAAAGGTTGATTGAAGAGTTCAAGTCATCCATGACTAAGGAATTCGAGATGACTGATTTGGGGGAGTTAAAGTATTTTCTTGGTCTCGAAGTGAACCAGGCTGAAGATGGAGTATTTATCTCGCAAAGGAAGTATGCAAAGGACCTGCTACATAGGTTCCATATGTATAATGCAAAGCCTGCTGCAACTCCCATGAATACAAGTGAAAAATTACGGCATGATGATGGTACTGAAGCTGCGGATTCGAGCTACTATAGGAGCTTGGTTGGAGGATTGAACTACCTAACTCATACTCGTCCTGATATTATGTATTCGGTGAGTGTTCTCTCTCGCTATATGCATGCTCCCACTGTGCAACACCTTGGAGCCGCTAAAAGAGTGCTACGCTACATTGGAGGAACACTTGAGTATGGTATTTGGTATGCTCGAAGTGCAAATTTCAAGCTGGTTGGGTTTAGTGACAGTGATTGGGTAGGCTGTCTAGATGATAGAAGAAGTACCTCAGGACATATCTTTGCGTTAGGCTCAGGAGCAATCTCTTGGAGCTCGAAGAAGCAGGACATAGTGGCTCTTTCGTCATCCGAAGCCGAGTATGTGGCAGTAACCTCAGCAGCTTGTCAAATGGTTTGGCTACGAAGACTCTTGAGTGAAGTCGGCTATGAGCAAAAGCATGCTACTGAAATCTTCTGTGACAACAAGGCAACAATCACTACAAGAATTTCGTGTAAGGCCGACCGAAATTATCGAACGACAAAAAATCGGTCGGTATTACCGACCGACACCGACCGCASTTGGTCGGTGTAATTTARCGACCGATTATTCGGTCGGTATTACCGACCGATTTTGCAATCGGTCGGTGTACCACCCGACATAATCGTTGGAAATCCCTTGAATTTTAAACCCCCCTCCGCTTTAATTAAAAAAAAAACAATTCCCAAAAAATCACCGACCGAGATTTTCGGTCGGTCACCGACCGATTAGAAATCGGTCGATGTTTTTGGATTTTAACCTCGAATCAAAAGATTTTACGACGATTTCAAATCGATCGTAAATATTTTTTTTAAATTAAAATAAGCTTAATTTCCCCTCTCTATGCTCCACTTTTCTGATTTTTTGAGATGGCCCCACACCCCTACTACCTCTCTCTTATTCTCCTCCTCAGATTTTCAATCACTCTCTTCTCCTCATTACTCTCTCTCTCTCCTCTCAACTCTTCACTCCCTCACTCTCACTTCTCATCACCACCACGCAGCACACAAAGCGGCCACCCAGCAACCACTCAGGGAACCCAACCACCGCGAAACCCCTCTCCCACGCAAACAACCACCGCGAAACCCCCTCTCCCCACGTCAGCAACTGCGTGAACCCTCCTCCGCACCGCCTTCGTTCCACTCAGGAAAGTTTTGATTTTTTTTTCTCTGTTTTAGCATCTCGTTTTGTTTATTTTTCTTCCACTCAGCAAGTTTGTTTTATTTTTTCTATTATTTTTTTGCTTCGTTTTTTTATTTGTTTTCATTTTTCCTTTTGAATTTTGAGTTTTAAATTTCGTGATTTCAAATTTCGTTTTTCCTTGGTTTTCATTTCATTAAATTTTTTCTGGGGTGTATTTTGAAGCTCGTTTTTTGTATTTTCAATCTAGGGTTTCTGATTTTGCTTTTGATTTTCTCTTTATTTTTTCCTTTCGGTTTATTTCGTTTTTTTTCTTTAAATTCGTCTTTTCGTTTTACCTAGATCTAGTTGAGTCGTTTATTAGAGTTGAATGAATATTCTTGTATTATTGTTGCATTAAGGTAATATGTGGAGTTGGGATGAATAAAAACATCAAACATGGTCAGATGGTTATGCTTGGCTTGACCCAAATTATTCTTGCTATTCTATGCATCATATTACTTTATTCAATTCTAAAATTGTTTCTCAATACCCTAAGTTGAGAATCTGATTCAGTTTGGCATCCTCTGTTGAATTGCAGTTGAGCTTTGCACAATTATGGAGAAGAAATTGTCAAAATCAAGCTTGATCTCTTTATTTATGCTTGTTAGATTCTCAAGAGAACCAAAGACAACTTTAGTCACGACTCACAATTACCCTGAATGGGCATTGCTAGAATACGGTGCTAATAATTCGATCTGATGTCAATTGAAATGGTGAGGGCTTACTACACCTTGCCTCTTTGCTGGCTTACCTGAAGTTTCATGCTAGTTTTGCTACACTTTCATCTAGGAACTTACGAACTATTGTGTTAATTATGACACTATCTAAATGATTCATCTGATAGGATGACCTAAATTCATTCAGTTGTGGAGAAGTTCCTTATTGCTCAATACTCCTTCTGAGGCTGTGCAAAGGGCAGTTTCATCTTGCTTATCTCCACTTATGCCATCTAAACAGGTATCTCATGCAAAATGAAGTTTAAATACTGCATCATATTTGTCACATATTTTATGGTCTAAGACTCTCTGTCATCTGAACAGGTATCTCATCCGAAATGATTCGCCCTTTTCAATTGTTGTAAAGTCAAATTCATATATACACCGTTGAAGTTATAGTACCAAAATTCAAAATAATAGAGGGAATTATATTGATGTAAAATACAGTTCAAACAAACATCCAAAGTATGGGGAAAGAATCGATCAATGCATATACATTTATGCAATCAACATTAAAATGACCTACTAATTGTATTAAGTTATAATGTTTGTTTTTAGGATTAAGAATCAAGATATCATAATTCTAGAAACTAATTTATGTTGGATTTTTGAGCATAATATTGGGAAACAATATCTCGTCATTTGCGTTGCCAAATAATGGATCATATATTATATGCTTAATGTAGTACTTCTCCGTTACCAAAAGATTGCAACAATTCAATTTGTACGCATTTAAGGTAAAGATTTAGGGTGAAATTAGTGGGAAAAAAACGAGCGAATAGGCAAAATAATTTTGATACAAGCAAAATGAGATTATAGATTACTAGTTTTAAATTATGTGACTAACTTGCTCGTTACACTCTTAAATCTTTTCTTTAAAATGTATGCCAAATATTGTTGCAATCTTTTGGTTATGGTATAAGTATGAAACGAGTAAAATTACATTGATAGATAATTACTGTGTATGGAATAAACAACAATGGGAAATTATTTCTATGATGTTTTTTATTCTATATGCATATCAAAAGATCAAGCGACACATTTGATAAGAAGAAGTCATATGAGAAATGGAATGATTAAGACGAATTATTGAAGATGAAGAATCGTTTCCCTCTGTTATATTTTATAATTTGGAGATACTTAGTGTTGTTGTGTGTGTGTTGTACATTCTCATAATTTGACAATGTCTTGTTAATATCTGCTGCTCTTAATGGATACTTTCTTGCATATGTTTTGCAAAATTTCTGACTCTGTTCCATGGTTTTTTTCTCAACAAGATGGTCCAGTTCTTTGTGTTAAGGCTACTTGTCAAATGATGAAGAGCGACAAATATGAGAGAACGCCGTGAGGCAGCATTTGGACTGGCTGGGTTGTCAAAGGATTCGAATTACTTTCTAAAGAAGTATGCTATGTGTCCGCTTACGTGAAGGCCTTACAGACAGGTTAACCCTCATGACTTTTCTGCTCTGATCAACAATTTTGTTCTCAGCTGTATATATGGTGTGCAATGTGCTGTAGTGAAAATTTGAAAGATTTGCCTTTAAGTAGCTGGATAAGGATATTCCATTTATTCTAATGTACAGGTGTACTGCCTAAAATTTGGCAGAAAAGACACTTGAAAAATATGGTTTCTCTAGACAATGTCTAGCTCTGGTTTTCTGCTGTTGGGGCGGAGTTATTGTTTACTCTTATGTAAGATTGGGCCTTACATATTGGTGAAGCTTATATCAGTATACCATTTCTGGGTTAAAAAATTTTTTTTATTAACTATTTGTTTATTTTCCAGGACTTCTGCAAAATGTCGCGAGGGAGTGCTGCTTGGATTTTGAGGTCTCTGTGAGAACTTGGAAAACTATTTGAACCGTATGTGTACTTCTTTCCCTGTCATTTGTATATTCTTTATATCATTATTTACTATGAATAAACCCAGTTATTTTTCCTTCTAACGGAGCTTTTTTCCCCCAATAAATGTTCAGTTTGTGATTCAAATGCTTCATTACTTTGCGTCTTTCTCTGATCAAGTTGCTTGCTGTTCGAGATGCTGCTGAGGGTGCCTGGCGCGTGCGATGATGTCTAACTTACTGCACAGGTGTTAAGCTTGTTCTGCCTTCACTTCTAAAGGTGTGTGTCTTTGTTGATATGTTTATTTCAACATTGGTAATTGTCAAAATCAGAATTGTAAAACCAAGAATCAACAATTATATCTGAATTACATATCTGATCTAAATTTCTTTGTATTCAACTTGATAAAGTCTATAAAGATGTAAGCCTTTGGCTTTTGCTTGTTTTTAGTTGGCTTGCCGCCTGGTAGATTTGCGGCGTTTCATGGCAGAGAGTTTTATTGCTAATTTTATCCTACTGTTGTTTCTGCTTGTGCAGTTTTATGTGTGTTACTAGATAAATATACAAAGCTACTTTGGCATTTTCTTTTGTTTCATCTTTGATTGTTTTTTAAGCTTCCCTTTCACTGACAAGCAGTTGGCATTTGGGTTGCAAGGACTGGGGAAGGTCAAGGCCGGTGGTGCTTACACTTTGAAGTAAGAATATAAGTTCTTCCTCCTAATCTTATATTTGAATGCAATTATGTTTTGTTGTTCTGATGTGATATTCTTTCTTTGTTTCAAAGCACTGCGCAGTGCGCGTGACAGTAAGTGACCATCAGAAGGGTGAGGAGCAGAATGAGAGTAGATTAATCTAGCAGTTATTTCCGAAGTCTCCTGAGGAGGTCAAAGTCAGTGCACACAGAAGGAAGCTTCTCATGGCACTTGTATACGTTTTATTTGTTACACTTTGATTTTGATCTTGTAGTATATTGCGAATTATTTATATTAAATATAACAATTTTATTATAAATTATATTGTTAATAGTTTTATATTAATATATTATTAATTAATTTATCTTTCTAATTCTTTTAATATAATTGAATGCAAAAAAAAAAAACAATGCCGACCGAATATTCTGTCGGTAAGTGTAATTTCAAAATAAAAAAAAAATTCAGGAGAGAATACGCACCAAAATCGGTCGGTAATGGCAATTTTTAAATTAAAAAATATTATGGAGTTATTACGACGAAATTTCGGTCGGTAAACGCAATTTCAAAATAAAAAAATTATGGAGTGATTACCGACCAAAATTCGGTCGGTAATGGCAATTTTAATATTAAAAAATAATATGGAGGTATTACGACGAAATCGGTCGGTAATACTCCTTTGTCCCTCCAAAATGGTTTTAATCGGTCGAATCGTCGGAAACCTACCGAGCGATAATCGGTCGGAAACCCTTACCGACCGATAATCGTCGGTAATGTTGGATTACGACGAATATGATTCCGACACCGATTATCGACCGATTTTCGGTCGGTAACCGGGTTTACCGACCGAAAATCGGTCGGTAATCGTGGTCGACCAAGCTAATTTTCTTGTTGTGAATGCCATGACCAAGAATCCAGCTTACCATAGCCGAACCAAGCATATTAACATACGCTACCATTATATTCGGAGTCTAGCTGCAAGAAATGAAGTTGAGCTGAAGTTTTGTGAACAAGCATCAAACTCGGACATACTCACGAAGGCTCTCTCTTTGGAAAAGCCATTTATTTTAGGCAAAGTTGGGGTGTGTAGCTTTGAAGCAAGGGGGTGTATTGAATGAGAATGCTTCAAATATGTCAGTTAGAGTTTCCGATTCTTAACCTGAGTTAGTGATTGAATAAGTCAGTAGGATGTTAGTCATGTTTCCTATTATTTAGCTAAGTTACTAGTATGTAAGCTATAAAAGGCACAGTTATTGTTCAATTATTACGCAGCAATATTAAAGTATAATAATCAGTTATTCCCTCTGCTTTCTTAATCTATTTTTCTCTCTCTTTCCTCTGTTTTACCAACAAAAAAAACTTATACCTACCATAGAGACTTGCAAAAACTCGTATCTACCAAAGGAAATTTCTCTAATAGTTAACTAATGTACTTGTTTCTTTGTTATTACATTGAGTAATTAACATGCCAGTTTCTTCATCATGTTTCTTCTGCTATAGTTAGTTACATAATGCTGATAAGATTATATTGAGTTCATTCTCGTATTTTTTTTTATAATTACTTGCATCTAATTATCATTCAAGGATTTCTAGAGCAATAAGTATCGAGCATTCGAGCCATGTTACAAAGAAGAAGCTCACATATTTGTGCTTAATTGTCTGTTACAAATTCAATTAGCATACAAATTTGCCTCGGATGAAACTGATCACCCATAACATGTTTTATTGTACTCCGTAGAGTCCGTATTAAATTAATTAATTTCCGTGACATGCATGATTTATTAATATTATTTGTAAAACTTGTTAGGATGAATATTCGCTAACATTTTAAATCATGATAAATGAAAGTTATAATGACGTTAAAGAGTTTAATTGATTTTTTTATTTCATATTTATTCACTAAATATTTATAATAATGATAGTCAAAAAGTTATAAATTATTCAATTGGAGTGTGGCTGAGGATGTTGAATCCTCTTTTGAGTCTGAGTGGCAGTGTGTATGGTCCTGCAGAGTCCTGGTGATTGGAAGCTGGCAATTGGCTGAGATGGAGCTTGGTTACTTGAATATCGGTCCCCTGATTCCCTTCAGGGAAGCTTGAAGCACCCAGGAGTGCCAGTAACTCTTCGATTGAGCCGCAAAGAGTGCGTTGGTGTAGGCTCCTATCACGAGATTCAATGGAGATTTCAATGTGTAAATTCTCCGTAYTTGAGGGAATTGTGGATCTAAATCCACCAAGCAGTACATATCGTCATGGAGCAGTGGTTCTCCCTCCGGCATCGGGCGCAGCAATTCCTTCCCCCAGTGCTTGGCAACTTCAGACAAGAATTGAAGCCTTGAAGATCGTCGTAGCTGGGTAGGTGAGCAGGAACTCTTTGGGACCCTCCCTTCTTCACCATCCAGAGATCCAAATACGGCCCAGCCACTAGTTGTGGAAACCTGACAAATTGTCGGATTTGTCGGGTCGACACTTGTTCCCAGCGATCCCAGTGTGAATGAGATAAGTGTACTCGTCGGGGTTGACTTTCGAGAAGGATCGAATCGGCCGTTCTAGCAGAGCTAAGAGAGGAGGAAGAACATCCTCCCCCCTCATGAAACAATGTGAAGGTGGCTGAATGAGTGGAATCTGATAGGGAGCTGGCCTTTCTAAGCTTTCCAGACCTTTGTGATATTCGGCAATTTTTRGGCATTCTTCTAGCTAGGTCCATCGTGGGTAGCCGAAAAGGCAAAGAGGGTTGGTGAATGGTGGTAGCTAAGTATGGAATGTCAGTGCGAAAAAGAAAAGGCAGGTGAAAAGGAAAGGAGAGATAGTGAAAGGGTTGTGAGAGATTGGAGGATAAAAGATTTGAATTTTGGGTGCATAATGTAGAAGCCACGTGGTAACAYATCACTGATCGTGTGAGATTTCCTTGGCAGGGGAAATCCAAGTGTTAGATTTGGTAGTGGGTCCTATATTCCTTTGGAAGTTAACTGTTTTTCCGCRAAAAAGGGATCAATTTTTTAATTTTGAATTTTGAGCACCCAGGAACTTCGTTGTATGGCAGAGGATCCAGTGCCTCCGTTGATTTTGACCACTTTCTGAAGGCGTTGCTTTTCTTTTTTCCGTCGATTTTTCAGCGTGTTTTTTTACCACCGCAGTAAATTTCCCCTCTCCAGAGGATGGTGTTTCCTCGGTGCAGGGACCGCCCAAAACTGATTGTTCCGTAATGCAGGGGACGTCCTTTGGACTTTTCGYAAAAAAACTTAGTTGGCCGACGTCATTGATCGCAAAAACCGAGCACTGAGGAGATAAATGTCCGACGGATTAGCACAACTGACAGAAGGGTGGAGCTTCATCCCATAAGAGACGTTGTAGAAAATTACCAATCCACACATGAGATTTGAGGGCAAGGGACTGATTCACCAGAATCATTAACTTGGTGCCCCAGTTGGCAGATTCTCGACGGACATCCGAGCGCAGATACGTACCAATAGCATTTCCCAYTTTGACCAGGAATGCTCTGTTATYAAATTCTAGGGGTAATTCCGGAAGGGAGACCCAAACGGGAGCTAAGGTAACCTTTGCATTTGAAGGAGTGAAACCCGGGGACCACAGTTGTACAAAGATGAATTGATTTTGAAGTATCCATGGCCCTCTAGTGGTAATCCGGTGGAATTCTGAGGAGGAGCAGGAGAAGGCGTAGAAACCTTAGCCCAAGGGGGTCCAACGTGGTGAGCCTTCCAAACTCCATAAACGTTTTAAGGAGYAAAAGAAGAAGGGCGAAGAGAGGGATTTTCCCACCAGTTTACAAATCAGTGTATGAACCCATGGGGATGAAAAAGAGGTAAGTGTGGAGGGGTAGGAAAGGGTGATGAATGTCGTCAAAGGAAGGTGGTGGATGGTCAGAGCATAGGGATGAGGTGAATTGTGGAATAGAGGGTGAAGAGGACGTTTTAATATAAATTGAATGCCAAAAAAAAAAACAATTGCCGACCGAATATTCTGTCGTAAGTGTAATTTCAAAATAAAAAAAAAATTCAGGAGAGAAACGACCGAAAATCGGTCGGTAATGGCATTTTTAAATTAAAAAATATTATGGAGTTATTACGACGAAATTTCGGTCGGTAAACGCAATTTCAAAATAAAAAAAATTATGGATGATTACCGACCAAAATTCGCGTCCGGTAATGGCAATCTTTTAATATTAAAAAATAATTATGGAGGTATTACACGAAGATCGGTCGGTAATACCTCCTTTGTCCCTCCAAAATGGTTTTAATCGGTCGAATCGTCGGAAAACCTACCGAGCGATAATCGGTCGGAAAACCCTTACCGACCGGATAATCGGTCGGTAATGTTGGATACGACGAATATGATTCCGACACCGATTATCGACCGATTTTCGGTCGGTAACCGGGTTTACCGACCGAAAATCGGTCGGTAATCGTGGTCGACCAAGCTAATTTTCTTGTTGTGAATGCCATGACAAGAATCCAGCTTACCAATAGCCGAACAATCAATTAACATACGCTACCATTATATCGGAGTCTAGCTGCAAGAAAATGAAGTTGAGCTGAAGTTTTGTGCAACAAGCATCAAACTCGGACATACTCACGAAGGCTCTCTCTTTGGAAAAGCCATTATTTTAGGCAAAAGTTGGGGTGTGTAGCTTTGAAGCAAGGGGGTGTAGTTGAATGAAGAATGCTTCAAATATGTCAGTTAGAGTTCTCCGATTCTTAAACCTGAGTTAGTATTGAACAAGTCAGTAGGATTGTTAGTCATGTTTTCCTATTATTTAGCTAAGTTACTAGTATGTAAGCCTATAAAAGGCACAGTTATTGTTCAATTATTACGCAGCAATATTAAAGTATAAATAATTCAGTTATTCCCTCTGCTTTCTTAATCTATTTTTCTCTCTCTTTCCTCTGTTTTACCAACAAAAAAAATTATACCTACCATAGAGACTTGCAAAAACTCGTATCTACCAAAGGAAATTTCTCTAATAGTTAACTAATTGTTACTTGTTTTCTTTGTTATTACATTGAGTAATTAACATTGCCAGTTTCTTCATCATGTTTCTTCTGCTATAGTTAGTTACATAATGCTGATAAGATTATATTGAGTTCATTCTCGTATTTTTTTTTTAATATACTTGCATCTAATTATCATTCAAGATTTCTAAGGCAATAAGTATCGAGCATTCGAGCCATGTTACAAAGAAGAAGCTCAACATATTTGTGCTTAATGGTCTGTTACAAATTCAATTAGCATACAAATTTGCCTCGATGAAACTGATCACCCATAACATGTTTTAATTGTACTCCGTAGAGTCCGTATTAAATTAATTAATTTCCGTGACATGCATGATTTTATTAATATATTTGTAAAACTTGTTAGGATGAATATTCGCTAACATTTTAAATCATGATAAATGAAAGTTATAAATGACGTTAAAGAGTTTAATTGATTTTTTTATGTTCATATTTATTCACTAAATATTTTATAATAATGATAGTCAAAAAGTTATAAATTATTCAATTGGAGATGTGGCTGGAGGATGTTGAATCCTCTTTGAGTCTGAGTGGGCAGTGTGTATGGTCCTGCAGAGTCCTCCCCAATAAATGTTCAGTTATGTGATTCAAATGCTTCCATTACTTTTGGCGTCTTTCTCTGATCAAGTTGCTGCTGTTCGAGATGCTGCTGAGGGTGCTGCGCGTGCGATGATGTCTAACCTTACTGCACAGGGTGTTAAGCTTGTTCTGCCTTCACTTCTAAAGGTGTGTGTCTTTGTTGATATGTTTATTTCAACATTGGTAATTTGTCAAAAATCAGAATTGTAAAACCAAAGAATCCAACAATTATATCTGAATTACATATCTGATCTAAATTTCTTTGTATTCAACTTGATAAAGTCATAAAGATGMAAAGCCTTTGGCTTTTGTTTGCTTGTTTAGTTGCTTGCCGCCTGGTAGATTTGCTGGCTTCATGGCAGAGATTTTATTGCTAATTTTTATCCTACATGTTGTTTCTGCTTGTGCAGTTTTATGTGTGTTACAGTWAATATCAAAGCTATTTTGGCATTTTCTTTTGTGTTCATCTTTGATTGTTTTTTTAAGCTTCCCTTTCACTGACAAGCAGTTGGCATTTGGGGTTGCAAGGACTGTGGGAAGGTCAAGGCCGGTGGTGCTTACACTTTGAAGTAAGYATATAAGTTCTTCCTCCTAATCTTATATTTGAATGCAATTATGTTTTGTTGTTCTGATGTGATTTCTTCTTTGTTTCAACAGCACTGCCAGTGCCGTGACAGTGAGAAGTACCATCAGAAGGMTGAGGGAGCAGAATGAGAGTTAGATTAAATCTAGCAGTTATTTCCGAAGTACCCTGAGGAGGTCAAAGTCAGCAACAGAAGGAAGCTTCTCATGGCACTTGTATACGTTTTTATTTGTTACATTTTGATTTTGATCTTGTGTATATTGCGAATTATTTATATTAAATATACAATTTTATATATATAATTATATTGTTTAATAGTTTTATATTAATATATTATTAATTAATTTATCTTTCTAATTCGAGTTAATATATAATTGAATGCCAAAAAAAAAATAACAAGTGCCTTAACCGGGACCTGATTAATATTTGTTCGGAAGTAATTTTCTAAAATTAAAAAAAAAATCAGAGAGAATACAGACGAAATTTTAAGGGGGATTCGGTCGGAATAAAACAACTAGGGACTAGAGAGAGAGTGTAATGGAATTTTTTTAAATTAAAAATATTTGAGTTATTATCTGAGACCGAGAATTTGTGAGTTGAAAAGCGCATATATTTAAAATAAAAAAATTTTTATCGAGGGAGATTTTACCGGACCAAAATGCGTCGGTAAATACGATTTATTGGCAATTTTAAATTAAAAAATAATATGCGAGATACGACTGGAAAAGGTCGGCGGTAATCTACAAATTTGCTGCCTCAATGCGGATTTAATCGTCGATAATCCGGTCGGAAAAGGTACCGGGACCGATTAATCAGGATAGGGGTTACGGAAAAGCTGTCTGACCGTAACGTTTCAGGTAATCGTGGATACCCTGGCGAATATGCTTCCGACACCAATGATTAATGCAGTTCTTAACGGGTGGTTAAACCGGGTTTACATGCGACGAAAGTCGGTCGGTAATCGGCGACCGATAGCTAATTTCTTGTTTGTGAATTGGACCTATGACCAAGACATCCAGCTACCACTACGCGACACTCACAACATTATTAATCATCCCTAGATGTCATTTCGTTAGTCTAAGCTGCAAGAACATACCGAAGTGAGCTGAAGTTCTGTTGAACTAAATCAAAACTGCGGACATACTCATGCGTATAGGCAACTCAATACTCTTTGAAAGACATAATCTTGATTTTAGGCAATCTTGGGATGGTAGTTATCTTATGAAGCAAGGGGGTGTATTTGAATGAAAAAGAATGTCTACAAATTTAGTTCAGTTAGAAGTTCACGATTATCTTAATTAACCTGAGTTAGTGATTTGAATATATGTCAGTAGATTGTTAGTCATGTTTACCTTTATTTAGCCAAGTTTATATGTAATACTATATAAATGGCACAGTTATTGTTCAAGTTATTAACGCAGCAATATAAAGTATAATAATCTATTATTCCACTTCATGCTTTCTTAAATCTATTTTTCTGGACTTCCTTTCCACTGTTTTATTTCCAAAAATAAAAAAAACTTTATCCTACCAAACTAGATTGCAAAACCGTATCTACCAAAGGAAATTTCTCTACATAGTTAACTAATGTAACTTGTTTTCTTTATGATTAATTGATAATTTAACAATGCCAGTTTGTTCACATCATTATGTTTTCTTACTGCTCTAAGTTAGTTAACTATTAATCTGATGAAGATTTATATTGAATGTTCAATTTTCTCCAGTATTTTTTTTTATAATTATTGCATCTAATTATTCATTCAAGGATTTTAGAGCTTAAATGTATGATTGAGCACTCAGGCCATGGTTGAAAAGAAGAAGTCCAAATTTGTCTTAATGAATCCTGTTACAATTCAATTATGCATTACAGAATTGACTCTTGATGAAAAACTGGATCACACCCCATAATGTTTTATATTTGATACTCCCTAGAGTCGTATGTAAAATTAATGGTATCGTGACTGCAATTTATTAATATTATTGTAACTTGATTAGAACTAAATGAATATTAACTTAAATTCATTAAAAATTCAATTGGATAACACTGAGGAGGGAGTTTATAAAATGTGACGTTAAGGGATAGTTACATTGATTGTTTTATTGCAGATGCTAATTCATAAATACTTTTAATAATTGATAAGTCAAGAATATAAATTTAAATTCAAATTGGAGTGGTGCTGGCAGGATGTTAAATATCTCTTTTGAGTCTGAGTGGACAGTTTAGGTGTGATGGTCCTGCAAGTCGGGTGCATATGGATAGTGCAATCTTGGTGGCTGAGATGCGAGCTTATGCGCTTACATAATATCGGTGGAGTCCCTTGATTCCCTACATGGAAGTCTTTGAAGAAACAACAGATACGGAGTGACTCTGTTTACGCAATTGTAGCCGCAGTAAGAGTGCTTGGTGTAGGCTCTATCACTGCACTTCAAATGTGGAGATTTCATGGTGTAAATCTCCGTAATTGAGGAATTGTGGATCTAAATCCACCAAGCATACCATATCGTCATGAGAGTGGTTCTCCTCCGCATCGGGCGCCAGCAATTCTTCCCAGTGTTGGAACGTTCAAGACAAGAATTGAAGCCTTGAATTGATCGCAGAGCTGGGTAGGTGAGCAGGAACTCCTAGGGGTTACCTCCTTCTTCACCATCCAGAGTCCAAAACGGCCCACCACTAGTTGTGGAAACCTGACAAAAGTTGTCGTGATTTGTCGGGTCGGAGCATATGTTTAGCAAACGTCCCCTAGTGTGGAGGATGAATAATTTATCGCGGGGTTGACTTCTCGAAGAAGATTCGAATCGCCGTTTATAACCTTGCTATGGCAGAGCTAAGAGAGGAAGAAGTATACATCCTCCCCGCTCCGAAACAATGTGCAGGTGGTGAACTGAAGTGGAATTGATAGGTGAGCTGGCTTCTAAGCCCTACACAACCTATTATTATATTAGGTATGAACTCTTATTTGATTCTTCTAGCTAGTCATATCGTTGGGTAGCCGATAAGTTGCAAAGAGGTGGTGGTGATAGTTAGGTGGTAGCTAAAGTACTCGCAAATTAGTAAGAGGCAAAAGTATAAATGGGGCAGGTGAAAAGGAAAGGAGAGATAGTGGAAAAGGGTTTGTGAGAGATTTGGAGAAGAGCAAAGTTGAATTCATGAATTTGGTGCATAATGTAGAAGCCACGTGGTAAAAATCACTTGATGTGTGAGATTTCCCTGGCAAGGAAGGAAATTGCAAGTGTTAGATTTCGGATGTGGGTTTCCTATATTCCCCTCATGATGGAATTAACTTGTTTTTCCGCAAAGGGGATCAATTTTTTTAATATTTTGATATTTGAAGCAACGGACCAGGAGACTATCGTTGTAATCAGTAAGAAGGTTTCTTCACAGTGCCTCCATTTATTTTGACACTTTCTGAAGGCGTTGTGCTTTGTACTTTTTATCGCCGTCGATTTTTCAAGCGTGTTTTTTCCACAGCAGATAAATTTTTCCATCTTACTCGAGGATTGTGTTTCCTCGGGTGCAGGACCATTATAATTTGATGAGTTGATCAAACACAAATTTCTAATATTCAAAGCATAGAGTTAACGATAGAACACCGGCCCCAAAACAAATCCTAGGATTATGATTTAGAGTCCAATGGCTAGAAAGAGGTAATAAGTTCCTAGATGGGTAAATACGATTATCGAGCACGAAATAAAAGTAAAAAAAATAAACTTGATAGTGCATTTCTTCATTAACATATCGCCTGGGAGACACGTCAAATTTCGCGACAATCTACAGCGTGGTAAATGAGGAAATAATATCATATACTG
This sequence comes from Bassia scoparia, assembly GCA_008642245.1. Taxonomy (NCBI): domain Eukaryota; kingdom Viridiplantae; phylum Streptophyta; class Magnoliopsida; order Caryophyllales; family Amaranthaceae; genus Bassia; species Bassia scoparia. Next base: position 91,638 of record SNQN01000867.1, on the reverse strand, counting down.
TCTGATGATGCATCAACCTCAGCTCCCTTTGCTACGCATATACCCTAGCAGAACTGTCAGGTTTGACTCTTTTTTGTTCCTGCTACCCAAGGCACACTGGAGGGAGATTTAAAAATTGTCCGATACGCTTAGCACAACTCGACAGAAGGTGAGAGCTTAGTTACATATATAGGTCATATAGCTTCCCAGAGGACACGCTTGTTAAAACACAGCTCCATGGAGAAGATTGTTATCCACAGAATGATCACTCATCTAGAGCCAAATTATTAGAAGGGGCAGAAAGTTGCAAGGTGACCTGTAGCTGATGAGTCATAGCAAGAAGAATCATTTTATAGATGGTGTGGATGCTAATTCTGCCTTCAGCTCAGTTGTGCCACAGTATATTCTGACGGAGGCAATCCAGTACCATCTCCGAAAATCTCGGGTCAGGGATCTTACGGATAGCAAATTTGCTACTTTGAGCATTTTATCCGCAGGTTTGATTTGACCAGATGAAATTTTACACGATCATTATTCTTTCAATCTTCTGTAAGGGGTCCCATATATTGCGCCGGAATATACGGAGAGACCAGCAGATAATACGTGGAGCTAAAAGGTATACTTTGCATTATAGGTGACGATAGAAACACTGGTGACGGGCTGATGAACTTATATCTTGTTACTATAAGTCACTGATAATTAGGGTTGATATATAAAGTAGAGTAAGATCAGCATTGGTCCGAGGCTCTCTTAGAGTATTAGTTAATCCGGTGGTGGATATTCTGGGGAGGTGGAGCTGGAGTTTCAAGAAAGGCTTAGAACATTAGGGCCCAAGGGTTACACGACGTGTGGTGAGTTTATAGGCAATAAAACTTACCAAAAACGCATAAAAATATCACAATAAGCTCACTGACAGAGATTTAAGTGTCGATATATTTAGGAAAGAGGGAGAGACCATGCGTGTACCAGAGAGAGTGATTCCATCCCTAACAATGAGTAAAAAACTGGTTGTAATGAAAACCTCCTTAGGGGAAGTAGGTGATGAGCGCTACGATCTGTTGAGGAAAGTGGAGGATTTAGAGGAATGAAGAACAAAAGAATGCTCTATTACACACCAGCAATGAGTTAATCAAAAATGATCGAGATCACTAGGATGTAGTTACACAACGGAATCAGAGTGTAACTGGAGGCTTTGAGTAATCTCTGTAGAAGGCCACGAAGGAATAAAGTTCTAGAACCCGTAAATCTGTTGGAGACATCAATTGGCATACAAACATTCGGCACAGAATCAGAATGACCCCATCACAATCCACACTGATAAGTTTAGAATACCACGCGATACTCAACCACAGAATGGACGACATCCAATTTATGGGCGTTGAGCGGAAAAAGGATCTCCACACACACCAAATCCACGACAACCTCCACATGTCCCTACATTAGCAGAACTCTATTAGCGAACTCAATATACGGTAGCGGGGACAAGCAGCAGGGAGGGAGAGGAAGGCTGTAATATTCCTGATGAGTATGGAAGGGGGCATTAATTTAACTGCAGACAAGCCTATTCTCTCCATGGGATTTACACGAACACACCTACAACGGTACGCAACTTGTCGGCGGTCACAATTGACCCTCGTTATGTGTCAGATAATGAGTGGTCTACGAGGACGCAAAATAGGCGACTTCAGATCAAAAGAGATCTATAGTGGCCAGAGAGAAAGAGACGCCATCTGTTTTGTGGTGGTGTAAGCTGCCCCTTTAGTGGCTGAAAGTAATAGACGGAGAACGCTGTGAGATAGACGCGAGACCGAGATCAAGTGAATGAGAAGGTGATTCACCACTCATCTTCATTTTCAAGCACTACTCACTTGCTCCTCATTACCTAGTCCGTTTTTAACGGTCATTTCGTCTTTTCACTACCCATTCCGTTATATTCCTGATTCATTATCAGTATGTGGCACCTAAGACTTCCATCATCACAATTACTATTTTCAGTAGTTCTCGTGTTCCAATTTGTATTAAATTTTAAGTCCGTTTCATTCAGTATTAGAACTTAATTAATTTTTTCATTTCAGTTCAGTTTATTCAGGTTTGAACGTAATCGTTATTTCATATCAAATTTAGTTCAGTTTGAACCATAGTAGGTATTGACGTCCTTTATCAGTTAATTTCAATTTTTTCTTAAGAAATTTCGTTTAAGAGATGCGTTTGTAGTCATCAGATATTGTGTATTGTATATCGTGACACATATAGGAACAGACCTCTCAGACGCACAGTGAGAGAGGGTTGATGAGGTGATAGATCTGTGGTAGGAGAGAAGATTTAGGTGTGTTAACAGGTCACAAAACGGTAATGAGGTGGGGATAATTCTCAATATTTTATGTTGTTGAGACGCTGAAAAGATTTACTTTGGGGATTTTTATTTTGGCGGCGGTAAAACCTACAGAGCATGCATTGTGAACTAAAGTATTGGGTTGATGTTTTATGGTAAGTTATTTTTTTCTTATATTTAGGACTGAAATAAATAATTTAATCTAAAAGTTTTGGCGGTTTTTGTAACTGAAATACAAAACCCCACGCTATTTTGATTGAAAATTTTATTCACTCTAATTTTTATCTTTTGGTCCGCTTACTAAGATAACTGGGGTTTAAAAATTGTCTCGGCATTTAAACATTGTGGTTTTATTAAGTATTATATCAAATAAACCCACGCTTTTGTCTGTTGAAGCTGGCAGCTATTTGATCTGGATTTTTTATTATATTTCTAACTTTCAGGTATGGGTTAAAGTTTTTTACAGTTCTTGTCTTGGGGTCTTTCATATAAAAGTTTTTTGATTACTACCCCTGAACACCATTTTTTATGCAGCTAGATTTCTGAATGGCGAAAACCTTATTGGTTTAATACTATAATTTGAAACTAAATAGATCAACTTCATTATCGATGAGTAATATCTCACTTTCTGTTACAGGTCTTTTTGCTTCCAATACAGGTGTATTTATTGAATTCTATGTGATTTCAAACTACGTGAGCGTTGTAGTATGGATAGAATATTTATGGGAGTAGAGGAAAGGGGTTCGCGATTTTAAGGGTTTGTAGGAGTCGGACGTTTGTGGTGCATGGTATATTCACCCATTACTTATGTAGGTTAAAGAGAAAGATTGGTTGGTCCTTTCCCGGCATATCTGCTAGTCTATGAGAATATATCACGGCTACCACCGCCTGCGGTGATCCACATTGTGGTGGTTTTGCAGATTGGTACTCTGAGGTCGCCATGGCATGGCCAATAAAATTATCGCGCGTCTAACATTTTGTGGTGTGTTCATCACCGGAGAGTGCGTTAGAAAATGCGCTAGGCTGTTGTACAATGTCAAGGTGTCAACTCGTGCTCAACTTCTTTTTACGATGACACGCTGCGCAAGAGCTCTGGCAGCTAATTAACACAATAGTCAGGACCACCACAAAATTGAAAAAGAGGCTGCGGTTCTTTTGCCTCTGGTGTCGATCGGTCCTGTCCTATCCTTCCCTGCAGCAGCTGCCTCACACTCGACCCAACAAACATCTGTCGCTTTTGTATCATGTGTGAAGCCATTTGCTAGCATAAATGACCTAGAACGCCTGCTTTCCACTCACACCTTGACCACAAAGACCCTTTCAGACTGAATACCAGTTTACAAAAGAACTTTTCCTAAATACGTTTAATAAAAATTCTCTTTTCTTTGTATAACTATTCGAATAAATACCCAATTCATTTCACAGACTAAAATCGTTCTGAGATCAGAGCAATATTTCTACGTTGACATAGAGCTCCTCTATTCGATAATGCTGTGAACTAAGTGAGTTTTTCGAGAGGGTTTTGACCTATTGATTTGTGCGCATGATCAAGAAGAACAGAAGAAGACAGAGGGTGAATATATTTCTGTGAAATAGCACAGGAAATAATAAGAGCATATTAGCGAGAAAGACCGAGAGAGTAGCAGATTGACGAAAGAGTTGGCAGTTTGAGTTACCTACAGCTAGTTTAAAGAGCCGACCCGGGTTTTGACAGCGGCAAAAGAAAATAAATAAAAAAAAAAATGAAGTCACCATGTGAAGATACGGCAAGGTCGACAGGGAATGTTACGGTTCACCAAACAATTTTTGCCCTATACAAATTGCAAAAGTTCAAGGCATCTGGTGCTTACCTGAAGCTTTAGAGAAGCAGAAGATATATTAAGGTCATATACAGAGATGTATGGTTAACGAGAGGCCTTGGACCCACAACTCAATGAGGTTTTATTTTTCGAACATTCTTTGACCACACAATAAAAGAGTGACTGCAAACATTAATTTATTTTATCTCCCCATAATAGGTGCTATGTTTTTCAAGATTTTAAAATCCAATTAACTTTCTTTCCCAAAAAACGCTACATCTTTGAGTTATTATACTCTTATAGATAGTTTGGCAGCTATAGAACATATTAACGATGGCTTCACATTGCTGTTCACGTTACTTTATTCAATAAAGATCTTTCACTCATTCTATGTCTCAATTCCTTTATTACTACCCTGTTATTCCTATGGCAGTCTTACATTCCAGAGATTACCCATACACACCAAATAAAACAGTAGTAAATTCTTACTTCTGTTAAAGACTATGCGGCAATCTCTATACATTTAAAAATCAAATTCAACTCATTTTCCATACAATTTGATCTATCATAACAAGGTAAAAACAAATACAGTATGCCAGTATCAACTAAGTTAATTGTGCATAAACATATTACAAAACATCTGACTAAACCACACTATATTTATCAACTAAAGAGAACATCAGACACACCTTTAGGGAAGTTAAACCTCATAATAACAATGCATTTCACATATGATACATCCTTTATAGAACTACAAACATCACATGACTTAAGGCTACCTATCAACTCACAAAACTTAATACAAAAGACCTCCAATAAATAACAAACGAAAACATGGCAATTTATGATGACACGATAATTACACAAACAAACATCAAGAAAAATCTGACTCAATACTATCACATCGATACAAAATACTTATTGATCACCAAGTAATTTCCAAAATAACAATAAATTTACTCGAAGGAAATTAATCAGTATTCTTCTTCCAAATAATAAAATTACTCTATAAAGAAAATATTCGAAAAAGTAGGTCGATCTTTCAGAAACACCAAAAAATATAACATCCGACAAAGACTATTTATCTGCTTATTTCGCTCTTCGGAGTTGACTGACATCACAACGAGCGAAAATTTTTAGAAATGTATAAACATAAGCAACTTGTTTATACCAAACAACATCATAAGTAGTAAGGACACTGAATACAGATCTAACATATTAATAACGTAACAAACAAACATTAAACCAAAACAAAAAAAGTACTTTCAACTGTTTATTCTTTCTATTAAAAAAAGATGATATACCCAATACACACTTGAATGTATACACCAACAAGTCTCGCACTGGGGGAAGTACCTAATGAATTAATCCTCTATGTCGTTCTATTTGTGTGATGATCTAGAGAAATTTTATTGATCGCCGATTTGTAGCATTCAATTTGGAGAGAAACTAAGAGTCAAGACAATATTGATTCAACAACCAAAAAGTATGGAGCATTTATATTAATTATTCTTGAGTGTGCTTAATTATATTCGGTGGATTTCGAATGACAAGAGAGTAATATCCTTGTCCATTTTATATCTTCATTTTGTGGTTTATCTGTGTGAGCAATTATCTTGAGAATGTCCAAATTTAATTACCTAGCCAGTATGACGTTAAGTATACAATGCAACGTTTACATTGAGGTTACCACGGTTATTAGAGCGAGGCTATTAGTCAACGTATCTTCAATTTAACATTATAAAAGAGTTATTTTAGAAAAGACAGATTTCCTTCTCACTACGCATATAATCTAAGTGTTGCATTTTTCCTTCTTTCAGGGTTGTTTCTTAATGGGACATATAGTCACGACTTGAACTATTACATCAATAATTAAGAGATATCAAATGATTAACTTTGATTTCCATTTTATTGTAAGTAAAGAGGGTTGTAGGGGATTAATAATGTAAATAATGTTGATAAGTCCATATATCATTCTAAAACAACCTCTGAACGGAATCAGATGAGTGCGCTAACCAAAATTAGTATTATGTATATGTTCACTCCTCAATAAATCAATACATGACTTTAAACTATCTTAGTGATGTGTGGTGTAACAAAGTCGAATGATCATTAAATAGCATTTACTAGTATATATTTTTGCATACCAATAAGTCTTATTTCTACTAGTTACGGAAAATTCTTAGGAAATTAAATCTTGTAAGTTACAATTTTTAATATTTTCCAGGTTTTACTTTTTATTTGAATATATTATGCTGCCCCAAGGATCTATTTAATCATCTATCATAATATCGTTATTTTGTCATCATGTGCTTCTTGCAAATACATGACAAACCCGCCACTTAGGAGGATGAGGTTATCTCACTAAGGTTATCTCTTCTTCAAATATTTCACTCAAGCTAACATTTACTAAAAAATATCTACTCTTTTTGCAAAAGATCTAGCAACAATAAATTAAACCTTCTTGAATAAATTACATTTAGACGATTATTGTATTAGTTTTGACATTATATTCCAAATTATTCTTATATATTTTAATAGCTAATACTATGTCAATACTCTTGTAAAACTATTGAAACAAAGTAATTAGATCAATAGTTTGCCATTTACACTTTATGGATCTGGAATATAAGCTAAGGTCCTTGTTTCACTGATCAGTACCTAATCTTTATGGTTTGAGCCTAACTATATACTTCTTTGCAATTCACGCAAAACGTTGTGCACAATTTTTTATTACATTAATGTCCTCTATAAGCACTTTAGTTGCTATTTTAGAGTTAACACTCATTAAAAGCCGGATGTCAATTCTATAGCCCTATTCCAACTTATGGAGATATGAGTTTAAAGTAGTATGATACAGATTGACAATAATATCCTCCGATTTAACTGAAACACTGGGAGACTGCTCTACCATCACAACCTAACTTAAACTTAATGACCAACTAGATTTCATATTACTTCGTTTTGTTTTTGGTTCGATCAGTCCCAACACCCCAAACGTCTCTCTACGACTTTTTTCTCTTACGGAGTACAATAATAGAGTATAGCTTCTAAATGCAGTATATAATAAATAGAATGTTTGGTGGACTTGGATTAATTTATTTTACATTTATACAATTTTCGCTACACGTTCAAGCGGAAGTCTGCATGCTTTGAAGAATTGCATAGAAATGCTGAAAAGTTGGAAACTATCTAGCATGAGACTCACACCAACTTCAATGCAATGGTAGTCAGCAGAAGAATCAAATGATTAGGTTTTTTTTAATTAGGGATTTAGGTTAGCGATGTGTTTTTTATAGTTTCATATCAATATATATTCTCGATCTATATTACCATATGTTTGTAACTTCCTATCATATCTAAAACTGATATAATAAATAAATAAAAATAAATAAATAAAAATCAGAAAATTGCAAGTGTTAATATAGGTCTGGAAATTTGTCGATTACCCTCATAAAGTCATAAGTTTGCAAATTTGTTAACATATTTAATAATTACCCTCAAAACATTTTTCGTAAAAATTAACGGAGATTTGCTAACTTTTGTTAATTCTAACAAAAGTATGATTTGGTTTTAAATTATTTGACAATTTCTGGGGTATTTTTTTTTAAAAAAAAAAAATTTAAGTATAATTGTATAAACAGAAAAACCGAAAGACCATGTGATATTATAAAATTTCCTATACGTAAATAAGTATGATACAATCCCGGCTATTATAAACTTTATTATTAAACAAAACCTAATATATTTGTGATCACTAGCTATTCAGTATTTAGTAATAATTATCAGAAATTAAAGGTAAAATTAAATAATGTGTGAATATCCAGAATGAATTATACAACATACTGGTAAATTTACCTTTAAATCTCTGCTGTACGTTTCAAGGTGTGTTTGATTATGGTACTCTCTTATCACAATTCCAAATTCATTGAATTCACCTTCGTCGTACCATTCCGAAAGGTAATGTCCTGCAAAGGAGATTTTCAACGGATCAACTGCTTTAAGGAGATTTACAGCATACATTCAGGATGAACAAAGGAACTCTACGAAACCGAAACCCTATATTCCCCTTATTATCCTGCTGGTAACAAAAATGTCAGGATTATGGGTTGTGTCAATGGATTGGTGTGTTTGTTTGATTACGAGTCGAGAACTCAGGTGTTGTGGAACCCTGCTATGAGAAAACATTTCGTCCTTCCTAACTTCGAAGCCTCACAGTTTCGAAGTGTTTTCAGTTTCGGGTTTGGGTACGATGCTATGTCGAATGATTATAAGGTTGTGAGGGTMKTGATGCATCGTGCTGCCGAAAGCATAGCAAGTGTGTTCTCSCTACGCAGTAAGACGTGGAGGTCTCTTGGTGATTGTTCTGAGACATTTGGCCCTTCTGATTTCCTGTCTATTAGTACTCGCTCGTGTAATGTGGGTCGTTTTATCTATCAACTCACCTTCGTAAGGTTATCTGGCTACAACGTSGTGTCCTWCGATTTGAGCGATGAGGTGTTTAATGTGATCGAGTGTCGTCCTGCACTTGGCACGCAGTGCGAACCTGACCTACTTAATTATAATGACTCGCTTGTGCTAGTAACTCTACCTCAAAGGGAGGGGAGATACCAATTTTGGGCTATGATGAGCGACGATGGTGGTGTAGATAGCCAAGATAGGTCATGGATGAAATTGTTTTCCTTAGGCATTGATGGAGGTGTGTCGTTGCAGCGACTGAATACTGGGTTTACCGCAGTTGGATTCACCAGAAAAGGGATGTTGCTATTAGTTGGGGAAGGTGATGTGTTAGTCTCATCGGATGCCAGCAAGGTTGATATAGTTTTTAAACGTGTGCCGCCTAACCATAAAACCGAATGGCAAATGGAGCCGTACACGGAGAGTTTGCTCCTACTGGATGAGGTTGATAATGTACCCTTGTCGCCGCTACCTTGGCAGTGGCAACTAGCTGATGAGAAGCAGTGATAGCGCCAGAGGAGGGATGCCTAATCAATCCAGGCCASAGCATTCTTTGATTTAAGTCCTCTGGCTTGTAAGTTTAACTTAATCTGTTATTTCATATGTTTTTATCATTGTAAACGCTGGATATATTCATTGAGCTTAAGTATTCTTCAAATATATATTTGATTTTGATAAATGATAASAYCAATTATCTTCAACTTTATGCTTGCTTTGCCGTTGTACTTTCGATCAATCTGTTTGTTACTTGTTTCATCAAGAAGTGTGCAGCTGTACCTAGGCCCTGGTAGTTCGAGTAATCACTGTAATGTGGGCGGTTTTGTATATCAACTGACACAAATATGCATACCAAGTTGCTTTGAGATTGTGTGCTTCAATTAGAGATGATGCATTCCACTTACATATTTTCTGAATTGATAGTTTAATTTCGCTGCAAGGGATGCATATCAGCATATTGCCATATGTTGCAGGAGTACAGTACAGGATTATTAAGAAATTTCGATTATGGCACAAAGTTATCAAAGACAGTGCTATCAATGCAGCTTAAGGGGGGCAGTTACATATGGTTTCTTTGCTTAATAAGCTGTTATCAACTTTTTATTCAAGATTTCTAAATTATGTTGTACTCATGCTTAATGCAAACAGTTCTTGAATTATCGGACTTAGCTGTAGTCTGGTTAGCCATTTTGTACTAATGCATGGAATTCAAGACCCACTTAGCTGGTTAATGCAAATCTTATTTTCCAAAATTTAGAAATGACAACCCAAGGGTATAGATTGATAATCCTATTTTTAAATTTGTTTGGTTTATCCAAAGGTATGAATTTTAATAGTGTTAATGATTAATTGAAATGGAATCAATTTTAACGAGGAGGTGGGTATGAGATTGAAGGGAATGAGAATCGATTGACTATGACATTGCATACGTACCAAATGACCAACTAAACATATTATTTCATTAATAGTATCACATTCATTGGGAATGCATGCAAAATCACTTGCTGTAAGTGATTTAACTCTAGGAAAGTATGTGTGCTGAGCAAGGTTTTAAGAGAAAATGTATAAGATTGCAACTTGGAAATGATATCAATATTGCTTGTATTGAATGATTGCGGCACAAGCTTACAAGAGTAATATATATACATATGTAGGAGGCTAACCTACTAACCTCACACCAGAAAATCCTACCTAACGCAAGCTTACAGACAAACGTAATCACAATATGCACAGGAATTCAGTCTTGGATCACGAGCCATCCAGGAGACTGATGAGTGAATAAGCCAAAGCAAAGGCCTCATCTTGGTGGGCCTTCCTTCCTTTTACACTCCCCCTCAAGTGGGAGTGAGGGATGACTGAACTCCTAGCTTTGCCAAAATGGATTGATGTTGAGTGATTGGAAGTCCTTGGTCAGAATATCTACAGCTGGATTTAGTGAGGAACATAACAGGCTTAATGGCACCGATGGTTGACCTTGTCCCGAACAAAGTGGACAGTTAACTTCAACGTGCTGGGCGTTCATGATGTACAGGGTTAGTGGCTATTGAGAGGGCAGCCTGGTTGTCTATTTGAGCACAAACATGATGTATAGCATTGGATCCAATCCTTCTTAAAGTTGTGTGAGCCAGGTGACTCGCATGTAGCAAAGCCATGTCTATACTCAGCTTCAGCCAGTAGAGGTGCAACCAGGTTGTTCTTGGTTCTTCATGACACACAGGATTCACAAGCAGAACACAGAAGCCAGTGGTTGATTTGCGAAAATAGGGCAGCTTGCCAATCACTATCAGCATAAGCTTGCAAAATGGAACTAGATTTGGCGTAAGAAAGATGCTTTGATTGGAAACTGCAAATACCTAGAATTCTCTTTGCCCCTTACATATGTTGGAGTAGGAGGGTTGCATAAACTGACTCAAGGTGTGTACAGCAAATGCAATTCTGGCCTTGTTATAGTGAGATAATTCAACTTACAATAAGTGTTTGATATGAGCTAGATCTGAAATCAGGATCCTTGTCATGAGTAAACTTCACATGAAGTCCAAGGAAGTTTGAGAGGCTTAGCATGCAGCATGTTGTATTCCTTCAGAATGTCCAGTGTGTATTTCTTTTGAGAATATTATGCATCTGATCCGATGAATTCTATTCCAAAAGTAATGCAGAGAGCCCAAATCTTTCATATGAAACTTGGTGTGTAAGAAGTGCTTGGCAGCTTCAATGAGCATTGGATTGTTTCCTGCTACCAACAAATCATCCACATACACTAGGATGATCACAAAGTCCTTCCCTTTCCTTTGAACAAATAGAGAGTAATCAGCTTTGGATTGATTGAAGCCATATTCAATGAGTGCTCCTYACAATTTGCTAAACCATTGTCTTGGTGCCTGTTTAAGGRCATACAGAGACTTCCTAAGCTTGCAAACTATGCCAGGGTGCTTGTCTGCATAAGGATGCTCCCCCTGTCCCACTTGCAAGGGCACATTTGGACCTGCATAACAAGTGGGGAGCTTAATATACACATCCTCCACCAAATCACCATGGAGAAAAGCGTTTTAGACATCCATTTGGGACAAATGCCAATTTTCCATAGCTGCTAGGGCCAACAAAGACCTTACTGTGGTCATTTTGGCCACAGGTGCAAATGTCTGGTCATAATCAATACCTTCTCTCTGCCTGCAACCCAATACAACCAATCGTGCCTTTTCTCTTTRAACACTGCCATCTGAATGAAACTTGGTTTTGAACAACCATTTTGTTCCAATGGGTTTCTTTCCTGGRGGCAAATTAGTCAAATCCCAAGTGCCATTTTGTTCTAGGGCTTCCAMTTCATTGTTCATAGCTTTCACCCACTTTTCCTCTTTTATTGCTGCTTTAAAATTCTTGGGATCATTTTGATGCTCAGATGCTGCTAGCATGGCCATGAATTGTGGAGTTACTTGCATCTCAGCTACATTGGCAYCCTCTCTGTTGTCTGATCTGGTTCTTGTACCAGTGATATAATCAGTCATCCACCTGGGAGTCACTTTAGTCTTGGTTGATTTTCRGGGTGAAGTCACCARTGTCTGCTACTGGGATCGTTRAGGGGCAGCAACAACTTCCAGCTCATTCAGGTCAATTGGTTGTGTTTCAGCTGCATCTGTTGGCACTGGYAATTCTGTGTCTTGTTCATGTCCATCAKCTTGCTCTCCTGGTGATGTGATGAATTCTCTGGATGTTGGAGGATCATCCCACACTACTACAAAAAAGGGCAAAGAGATCGGTTAAAAAAGGGCAAA
>SNQN01000867.1:63504-77160 GCA_008642245.1 Bassia scoparia | reverse complement strand
TGGATGCAGGTACAATGGGCTTGTCACATCCACTGGAGCAGTTTCCTTAGCTTGTCCAGACATGGTTGCTTGCAGGGATTCGAGCTCTTTCTTTCTTCTCCTTCTTCTACCCAGATTGTTGAGATGCAGAATGCTTTTGCTAGATAGATTATAGTTGGTTGAATTCGCAACCTGGCTCTGATACCATGTAGAGTGATTTAACTCTAGGAAAGTATGTGTGCTGAGCAAGGTTTTAAGAGAAAATGATAAAGATTGCAACTTGGAAATGATATCAATATTGCTTGTATTGAATTGATTACGGCACAAAGCTTTACAAGAGTATATATACAATGTACAGGAGGCTAAACCTACCTAACCTAACCTCAGCAAATCCTACCTAACCGCACAGCTTTACAGGACAAAACATATTACACAATATGCACAGGAAATCAGTCTTGGATCACGAGCCATCCTAGGAGACTGATGATTGACATACAACCCAAAAGCAAAGGCCTCATCTTGGTGGAGACTGATGATTCCCTTTTACACATGCATGTCAATCGGTGTAATTAATGTTTATATTCATTTAATATATCTACTTTTAATTCTCTTATCCAACATTTAGGGCGCTAGTTAGCTTTTGCCTATTTATATTGCAAACAATTAGCAGTTTTTTCTTTGCATCCAAAGAAGTGGGCTCAACAGAATAAAACCCATTTATCGTCCACCTTTGGCTTAGGTTTTTTCTTTCTTTCTGGCTATAAATAAATAGAAAATTCCATTTTGCAAAGGGAAAAAACCCTAATAAGGATTGTTGTTGTGCGTGCTAAAATGGAGATCAATTTGCCAGAAGATTTGTTGAATGAAATCTTAATAAGGTTGCCCGTAAAATCTCTGCTTCGTCTCAGGTTTGTAAGTAAATCTTGGAACTCTTTCATTAGTTCTTCCGATTTCATTGATTCACACTTTCGTTTCACTCACAATGATGGTAATAAAGAGCATGATGATGTTCTGTTTCGGAGATATWTCGTCAGTTCTAAGAAGGAAGTTTACAGCTTACATAGTGCTGACGACCAAAAACTCAGTTTGATTCAAAACCTCTATTTTCCTTTTCAGTATCCTACTGCTGCTTCTGTTGGTTATCCTGAATACTTCAAAATAATAGGATGCGAAAATGGGTTAGTTTGTTTGTCTGATCACYAGTCGAAAACTGTGATGTTATGGAATCCCGCCATRAGAAAATACCTGACCCTTCCTCGCTTTACACCGAGTGGGGGTCGTGGAAAGTTTTGTGAGTTTTGTTTCGGGTTTGGATATGATGCTGTATCGAATGACTTCAAAGTTGTGAAGATCATTCAGTTTCGTGATAAAACTTTGGGAGATAAGATTGGTGTCTTCTCCCCAAGGAAAAATACTTGGAGGAGTCTTGATAAAAATTGTAATTATTTAAAACCTTCTCGATTCCCTCATGACTACCATGGTGTGTGTAATGTAGGCCGTTTTATCTATCGAATTACACAAACAACAAGGACAGTTGGGCGCAGGATCGAGTACAGGATTGTATCGTTCGATTTGAGGGATGAGGTGTTTGCCGCGATTGAGGGATCTCCCGGGGCTTATCCTGCTGGTTTGTTATTCATGCCTAATATACATAATTTTCATGGCTCTCTTGCACTAGTCATTATGGGTGGTGRCTGCTTAAGGTATGATGTTTGGGTAATGAGAGACGACGGTGTGACCAAGTCGTGGATGAAAATGTTTTCATTAAAGCTTGAGGCCGTTGGGGGAGATCATACATTCAGCCCATTTGTAGTAAAGTTTAAAGTGGTTGGGTTTACTACGAAAGGGGTGATGCTAATAGTTGGGAAAGGTCATGTTTTAGTGTCACTTGTCATCAAGGATGCCTTGGACCCTTTGGTTCCGACATATTTGGTTCATGACCCTCCTGGTCTTTACCCTCCTAGGCTTGATGARCATCCTGAGATTGAGAATGGATGGCATATCGAGTCGTACAGGGAGAGTTTATTTCTACTAAAGGAAGGTGATAATCTACCCTTGTCAGTTGTCACCACACCTTGGATGAAATGCTGCTCAATTTGGACGACAATGAGACCAATTGATTGATTTGTAAGTTCTTATGTTGGCTCTTTTGGATTTGATCTACTAAAGGTTTGCATTTCTGTAAACTTAAGAACACCCTATTAGTTTCCTATATCACTTTTTGACCTTTATTACTGTAATTTGTTTAGCTTTATTTTATTTGAAGAATTAATCATCAGTGAGCTTATTTAGGCTGATTTGTTTAGTTTTTTATACTTGTCGCATATTTAAATTTGATTACAGAACGCGCCAGAAGGGACTAATGTATGTGACTCCATAAGCTCATATGCTAGATTGTTTTTATATATTATAAACTCATACGTCAGCTTCTAACTCTTGCTACTTTGTCATGTAGCCGATACACACTTATGGGAATTAAGGTTTTTGATTAATTGGATTGTTATAACATAACTGTATACTCGTACTTGTTAGCTTGTAAACGGGACAGCAATCCACTAGTTAGTGCTTCCTTTGAGAGATGCCAACTAGAAATCAATGATATACGAGTAAATGACATAAAGCTATTGCAACTTTGATCGAATGGTGCAGGATAGAAGTGTATGAGATCAAATCAATCTACTGAACAGAAGTTCTTGAAGCGGTGTTATCGCCAGCTACTGAAGACAGTTATGAGGGTCGTTCTAACATGAGTCGATAGACGAAATATGAATAATTTGAACTAGATGTTACTAAGTACTCCCTAGTTCTATGCACTAAGTAACACTATGATCATACATATATTCAAAATGGAGTATATGGAATCGTTGTATTATAATTTACTGGAAATAATGTTTTTTTGGTAAAATATCTTGTCTGCTATTTGATCTGAAACCTGAATGTATACATAAGAGTATATTTTATTCTTAATACTTATCAAGTTGTTCAAAACTAGGGTATATGCATTTATGGCAAGCTAGGTTTATGGGGATATAAGAGTTTCCTACTGGATGGTAGCATACTTGCCAGTTCAATCCAACTATGATAATGTCATGATCATTTGATCACATTGGCTTTGCCATAATCTGACTGCTCCCTGAGCTTCTAATACACAAACTGCTTAGTGTTAGCCCTCTCTTTCATGGCACACTCATAGTAAGTGGCGAATATTTCAACCATTATTGCAGGCTTCTGCTCAAATTTCTAGTTTAGTTTCCATGGATACACTAAAATTCGCCATCCAATGTTGGCATATCCATGAAGTTTAACAATTAATAAGCTGAAAGCAAGTAGCCAAACAATCATGGTGCGTATCAATGAGTAAATATATAGTAAAAATCCGTTATGTAACTATAACTATTCGTAGCTAACTCTAAACTTGAATTACAGAATTATCAAACCCATATGAAATGAAACTTCTCTAAACCAGAGGCTGCAGACAGTCAGACTTGAAGGTTTGACAGGTAAATTTTCCTGTCATTTGACAGTTCTCCGGCTTTGTCCTTTGCATCATGTGTTACTTGATTTCCCAAATATGCGCTATTTGATTGAATTTCTGTGTTTGCCATAATTTTACTGAAAATCCCCTTTCAGATTGTATGAATTCGTAATCAACAATCTGAGATGATTATTTAAGAAATAAACATTGAAATTTATATTATTACAATATTCCTTCACAACCTAGGATAATATAAACACAAACAGATGATAGAGGATTACAAGGGTCCAAATTGTGTTTCTGTGAGAATAATCAAATCAAAAAACGGGAAAAAAAAAAGAAGAAGAAAAGCAAAAGGTAGAAAGATCTCCAAATATATAAGAAGCATCTTCATCAGCTATGTCAAGTTCGAAATGGTCCAGAGTAGGCTGATTTTCTCCCTCTTCAAACAGAACAAGGCTTTTGCAATGTATGGTGTAGATTGCAAGCTATAAGAGGATCCCTTAAGATGAAGTATACATGCGTGGTATGTCGAGTGCTTCGGGGTCTAAGCTCTATATCTCGGAATCATTCTATAGAGGCATCAACCCTTTGTTTCTTGATTATGTGCGATGAACTCAGAAGGTTCTCTGATTTCAATACAACTTTAGTTCCATGATTCTGTCACCGTCACTATTTTCATCACCAAAACCTAAAAGCCTCTCCACTTAGACTTTCAATTCGGCTTGTAGTGACTCGCGCCATGCCTCATATAAAAACATTTGATAACCAATGTGGGCGTGGAGCTCCGTAGGAAAATCTCCAATCTCGCTGAAATGTTTCCCTTACTGAGATCAAACCCACATGATCAAATGCTGATATTGATAACAATGAAGAATGCCGTTTAATAAAATTCAGTAGCATAAGTTCTCTTATACTAGGAATGAACTCCTACTGATTTTAAACTCAGATCACAGCACCAGTACTAAGTGATAGAATATCGGCATTTTCGGTGTCCTTCCAGATTATAATTCTATACGAATTTATAATCATTGTTCAAGGTGGTCAAGAACGCAAATGCATAACGACTGTTTTCATTAGTATCTTGTCGGGTGCTAAGTAGAGCGGGTTTGGTAGGCTAGGAACTTCCCTGATGCTGGTTCCCTAGCAGTACAGTATTGTATGTTCTGGTAGCTTCCATCGAGCAACCACGCAGTAAGCAGCAGGCACTATTTGAGAGAACTCGCGACGTTTTCTGTGGATGTGGTTCGAGTGATGTTAGTAAGGCTCATTTCAATGGAATTCGCACTAGCTACTCATGCTCCTGGTGAGCAAAGTAACACTAAGAAGCGCGATTGTAATCTGCTCTCTCTCGGCAGTCTCTGCAGTTGATGTGTGGCATCTGGATAGAAAGACTGGTGATCAGAAGTTCATGACTTGGGACACATCTGACACGGATTGATAGAAGACTGACAGCAAATTCTATTAGTATTTCGCACCAATTCTTCAGGCAATTGTTGATTTTTTTTTTTTTTTGGTGTGATCTCTTTAATTTGCAGCTTATTAATAGACTAGGCAGGTGTGGATGTATAGGTCCTGTCGGTATTTGTAGAGTTACTGAAGACATGCAGCGTGGGATCGCCTGTGATGTTCCATGAGGATGATTCATTTGATGTTTCGTGTCTGAGATGAAAGATTTGCGAATTGAATAAACAGAGCTCTCTACCGATCTGAAAAGTACACTAATCTTTGACATAGTCCATATTCTCCATATAGGGAATAGTCAACGGTAGCGGATTGAAAATGGAGGTCCACAACAGTATGACATAAAGGAGACTTTTTACGTAACTGACTTAATATTGAGAAGTAAGTTAAGCGCACAGGTTTTGTTATCATTGTACGAGTTATTATCATAAAAAATTCATATTCTGTGAGAATGTTGAAAGTAAATGAGATAAGTAACATTAACGTCAAGAATCGATGAATATATTGGGGCGGAGTGAACTGATGTAAAATGATAATAGACAGTGGGCGCAGAATGGAGTGGCATGACTAGGGCGGATGCATTATAGGGGCTTCGAGTGAAAGGGCGGTGGGGGTTGACGAAATGATACACAATAAATGGTAGCCATTAAAATCAGTGACTAGATTTTATATAATTAAATTGAAAATAGATACTCGAGCCGAGTATTCTTTCAAATATAAACCTCAAAATTAGGTATTTTATTATACGTTATATAATGCATAAATCGTGTTTTGGGTTTACCGAACGTTAAATGATGAAAACAAATCTAGAGGTTTTCAGTTTTTCAGAAGCATTGCAATTCATAGGGATGGGGAAGGATTCCCATTTCAACAAATTATATAATAATATAACTTGGTTTTGAAGGGAAATGATGACACATAGTCATGCTTTTCTCTTCTCCCTTTTTTTTCTTTTTTTTTCCACTTAATTTCCTTTTTTAAATAATATTTACATATATCTTTTTTTCTTTTTTTTATGTTTTACCACTTATTTTTCTTCTTTTCTTTCAAAAATAAAAAAATATTATCTTATGAGTAGAAATTTTTCTTTTTTTTCGCCTTTTTTGTTTTTTTAAATAAATTTAGACTACATTTAATAATCTTTAATTTTGAAGGGGAATGATGACCACATGTCATCTTTTCCTTCTTCGTATTTGTTTCTTTTTTTCCTTTTTTTTTTTCGAATTATTTTTCTTTTTTTAAATAATAATTTATCCCCACATGTTCATCTGTTCTCTTCTTTCTTTTTTCTTATTTTTTTTTTTTCCTCTTGTTTTCTATTTTTAACTTATTTTTCCTTGCTTTGTTGGAAACAAATTAATTATTTTCTTATGAGTAATATCTTATTTTTCCTTTTTAGTTTTTTTTAAAAAATAGTTTCCTACTCTAATATTATGAATTTGGAAGGAGTTGGTCGGCCAGCGTGTCCACTTCCCTCTTCGCGCGATTTTTTTGCTCTCTTTTTCATATTTTTAATTTTTTAAAATTTTTCCTACAATTAGGCTACCGACCCCACATAATGAGATTAAGGTATGATTGTTATTGCATTGAGTTGATTGATTGATTTTCCTACAATTAATAGCATGAAGAATTGTGAAAGATTCCACGTGACATTTCACTTTTCCTTCCTTTCACTCTTTTTTTTGGCTTTTTTAGTTTTTTAATAAAAATATCATATTTCCTACATTTAATAAAATGAATTTGAAACGGTTGGTGATACATGTCATTTCTTTCTTTCCCCATTTTTTTACATCTTTTCCATATATCCAATATTAAGTTGTGCACTTTGCTTTGGGGTCAGTGACAGCTGGCTTCTTGTCACGACTGGATTGCACTGGCATTGTAAGCCACCTTGCTTGGTTGATTTCCTTTGGGTCTTTGTCCTCTCCCATAGAACACCACAACAATTTTGTCCTCTGCCACCATAGGTACCACTTGTATTTTTGTCCTATGCCACAGCAACTCTGAGCCTCTTACCCTTTGTTACTGCAATCTCCAAAACTCTTCTGTGAGGTGGATTCTTTTCAACAATGATCACACTTGCATCATGAGAAAAATCTCTTTGGTTTGTTTGTGAGTTTTCCTCATCTAGCTGTTTCCTATGCTCATCATTGTAGAGGATTCTTAGCAAGAATCCTTTGGGATTCTTCGCTGCATTATTTGAGAGCATGCCATTCTACAGATGGAAGTGGCCTGTTGCATCGAATATTGGCTTCTCTAGCCTTGTATCTCACAAGCCATAAGACTGAAACAAATGTTGTTTTTTAGCAGCACACAGAGTCAATGTGATAGATCTCTGGTGTCAATTGTAGAGGATGGGTGGTATGTATTATCATTATGCAGTTCTTCCACAAGTATACCATTTGGTATAGAATCACTCACACTCAACTCTTGCAGTGTGTACATAGAGCTTTTGTTCAAGCGTAATTTGAGAACTCATTGGTAAATGAGAATCTTTTTGGTTGCACCACATCTTTGGCAGACGTCACAATACACACTAGAATTTTAATGTTTGTACTCAACTAGTTATCGGATCAGGGATAGAACCACACTGTTGCGGTATCCCATGTCCTTTTCTTCTATCTGTTGAGGTCTTTCTTCACTAAGCCAGTCACAGAACAAGCAGCTTTCTCTTCCAATAAGGATTCTCCATGGATCGTGTTCACTATGTTCTGTAGTTGGAAATGATAGCATTTCTCAGACAATGCCAGATGCATTCATTGGGTGGATAACAGTGGGCTTGTAAATCATTGTGTTTGCCTCCTTCAAACCACACCTTCAGCAGCATTGTAGCTCAGATATGTTTGGTTTCGTAGATAATGGAGGTTTGTGTTTGTTTTGTGTGTATTTTACAGATTAAACAACGTGGCTCTGATACATGGTAGAGGAAAGTTATTGATGGAGCTTGGATGCAACATAATATAACAAGATGGAAGCTTGATGTAAAGGAATTGTATTGATCTTAGAATGATACTATTGCGTCTGTAATTGTAGTATTATAATATACGATCATTTACTAATCCTAGACAGGTGTCATATCGTTTTGGATATGTGCTACTAATGGATTGAACTTGAACAAAATAATACGAACAAGGCCAAGCCTTGTTTTCTTACATATACACATATATTACTGTCCTTCTACCTGCTCTAAACTAAGGGAAGTTTGGAGGTGGATTATCCGATCTATGGGCATGTCCATTGAGTTAATGCGAGAGGAGATGGTTGTGGCTGGAATTGAATCAGTTGAATCATACTATTCTCATTAACTTTATTAAGTTTAATGAACAAAATAGAATGAGAGAGTCGAGGACTCTACTGCTATAGGTCAGGATCAGTTTCAGCTGCCAATGTGAAGGCGTGCATCTTAGATGCCTTGTAGGATTTGCACTTCTGTGAAGGAGAAAAGATGCTAAGTTCAAGTTGTTGAACTATGTGGCCTAATCCTCTCTAGCAGAGCCTGGAAGTGAAAAAAATGTGGGAGTTATAACTTGAAGCAATTTTACATTGCTTCCATCTGCTCACGCAGATTAAAGATCGGTGTCAAGATAAGAAATTGTCACACCTCTTGTCGGCTACTCGATCTTCAGACAAGTTGAAAGTGTGATTTTTGCGGCTAAGTTAATGTTAGTTTACTGTAGTCCTCTTTTTTTGATTTACTATCTTTATGGGTTTCTGACATTTACTCCTCTTTTTTGATTTACAACAAAAAGTTCCGAACTTGCAGGGTTTTGCAACAAAAATATGTTCCTCACCGTGACACTAGTGTGTGTATAAACATAGGTTTTCACGGTACATTCACAGCCTTCACATGAACATAAATGCCTCAAACATAGGTTTTAAATAATCTAGTGTGTTGTGTGCCTAATATATACTCTGGTTAGTAATGGAGAGGGCTTGGCTCGAATCGTGAGCTAGCGGAGCGCTAATAGAGTCGCTCAGTCATACATGCTAGAATATTAGTAGAAAATTTTAGCTGAAGCTTTTTTTTTGCACTTCTCAACTAAATCAGTAAATTATGAGCAGACTAATTAAGCTAAACTAGAAAGACGAAGCGGTTGTTCAGTAGTCCCGATATTGGTGTTCCCTACCTGTTTTACATGTTGTGCTTCTGCTAATCACTGAGCTCTTATTGAAGAGGGTATTCTTTTCACTAGAGCAAGCCAACATATTCATATTCTATCAATTATCGTTGTGTTTAAGGGGGTGAAATATATGTAAAAAAAATAGGGGGTGAGAAAAGGTTGAACTTGAGAAGAGGAACAAGGGACTAAACTGGTTTAAAATGAGGCTTAATGAGCAGCAAGGGATAGACTAGGCTTTCGCTTAACAACGCCTAGCCACAAATGTCTTTGCCTGACTAATTTAAGTGGCTTATTACCCCTAGTGCACTAGAGAATTAGCACCAAGGCGGCGTTTCAAACACCGTCAAAGATTAACGAGTAAATATGATATTGCAAGGATATGATAAATATTCTTGGTGGGAACGAAACAACAAGGCAGTAAGATATTAGAAATGGGGAATAGATTTGAACATGTGGAAATTGTAACTGTGAAATTATGTCCGTCATAATGTTTTTTAAAATTGTATAGTTTAAAAATAATTATTTAAAAAAAACTAAAATCTATTTCTTAGACATTGATTTGATACTTTTTGCTTACAAAGCTTTTAAAATTCAGAAGTTTTAAAAAACAAACTAATTTAATATATCCTTGAATTATATATTCGTATCCAATGAATTATTATATTTGAATTTGAAATGATGAAGCAAAAAAAGATATTGACATTCAGACTGTCTGTTGAATAGTTAGTAATGATTCACATCAACATGCAATGTGGATGCAACAATGCAAGTTGCCGCCATAATTAGTGCCAAAAAGTATGCTCGCTACCAATTGGAATCAGTCAACCTTAGGAAGCAACTGTTACTACTTCTTATTCAAGTCGGTGTGATTGTTTTCAATGCAATGTTTCACTACTTTGTCATCCTATTTTCATTACTTATCTTCAATTAATATACAGTATATACTATATAATACTTGTTATATAACTGACATCAACTTTTATCTACCCTTATTCTTCACCCATTTCTAACTTATTACAATACAATACAATGTTTCTTTTTCATCCTTGAGGTTTTTTTCCTTTGCTCCTCTCCTCGTCGTTCTAAATTTAGTATTTAATACTCCACCGTTTCGATTTATTGTTAATTTGATGAAAGTAACACTTGTTCATTGTGTTTGATCTATCTATTTTATAAACAAATTGAATCAAATGTAATTTTTGTTTTATTAGCGGTATCAAACTTTCGCTTGTTTGGATTGTTTCATTGTGATTTGTCTTATTTATCAGCAAGGGTAAGATTGTGAAATGTCTAGACTTTAGGTTCTCATTTTGATCATCATGAAATTGTTGGATGAAATATCAATAGGGTTTGCTTGATTTGGTCCATTCGTTTAAAGGATTTCTGTATAGCTCATCCGGTATGTGGTTACGAAGTTACAGGAGACGATGATGGACAGATTATGGATGGGACAGCAATGGCTGCGTAGCAGATGTTGCAGACACAGACGACGAGCTGCAGGGGGGGAAAAAAGCGATAAAATGGGCGTGTGAACGCAGGGAGTAACTGCAGTATGATACAAGAGGAACAACTTGCATCAGCCCAAACAGTCAAAGACATAGCAGACTTTGCGTTTCCAACAGTTACTATCACAGCATTTTAAGAAGCAGGGTGGTAACTGCTACTTCAATGGTGCTGCCATTATCACCGAGCTCGATACAAGTAGTCTTCTCATCCATTTACCCTTATCATTTTTTTCCAATTTCGGCAATGTGCAACTCGACATTAATATCTTTATACTTCTGTTCATATCAATTATTTGCAACAAACGCAAAATTCCATGATTAGTAACTAAATTATTCAAAATAATTTTAACCAGAAGAATGAGATATAACTTAATTGTGTTAAAACCTTACAAAATCTTGTTTACGTGGTGCCACAATTACAAGATCTTGTTTAGTTGATGTTTTGATTATTATTTGCTTCAGGTTGGTTGTCTTAGAATAGGAGCAACCAATTATCTTAAGTAGAAATTTTTTTAACAGGTGTAAACGGTTTTTTATTTACAAGTTCTTTTCAATGTGAATAATTTTAAAAAATACACAAAAGATAAATTTGGAATAGTTACGATATACTGGATAATAATTAAAATCAATAATATACTATGAAATCTTTACTTGATCATGTTTAGTTTAAGACACAAAGTGCACAATCTTCAAATTTATCCTTAAGTTATTCTCATATGTGATTGTGAGAAGGAATGCTAACTTTCAAGAAGTAAAAGTATCCTTCGAAGAATAGACACTCTTGATCATGTTAGTGTAATACATAATAAAGCTTTTAGGAGATATGTTCTGTTTCTTCTATTAGATGGGCTGTAAGAGAAGGTTCTCTTCTGAGGAACAATTAATTACAAAAATTCGATACATGTGAGAGAGCCAATTACTTTTAGTCGAAACCAGGAATTAAGATGAATTGTTTATAAGAAAAGAAAATTAGGTTAACGAACGAAAATAACTAAGTAACAAGTCCGAGATATAATGAATCAGTTCTGTTAAGGAAAAAATATAATTTATTTTTTAAGGATAACTCATGGTTTTCCGAAAATCATTTAGGGTTCGACTAATCTAATATATGAAGATGTAGATGTCAACATTGACTGTCATGATCTAGTTCTCATAACAAGAATAGTGGACACATATGATTATTTGCTGCTTTTAACTATGATTATTTTTTTGTTATTTGGAAGTTTAGTAATAATATAGGCATGATTAAGTTTTCCAAACAAGAAATTGGTATAAATATTGAGGTTTTTTAAAGCATGTGTTTTGCGTCTGTGAATGTCAATGATTAATGTATGTATCCTTACAACATGCTATATCATCTGACAATTAATGGTTTTGCTGAACCAAACCAAAATGCTTCTGTGATGAACACCATTGCTTCTCTGTACCACAATCATAAAAACTGAACAAGATAATGATACTTAATACTCTGTCGAGTTTTTATTTGACAAGGGTAAGTAGTCATTTCACAATGAAATTTTATTGAATTCACGGATGTTTTTTATTAATAAAATCATGAAAGGGTTATTAAAATTTAACAGAGTTTGATAATGTAGACAGTTATCATTTTTTAATTAATCATCAAGTCTTAATTTCAGAATTAGATCGGCTCACGAACAAAAATTATAATTGTATTAAACCATTTTGAAATCGTGTTACAAGAAGATACGATTTATTATTTTTCCTAAGATAGCTTTTGGGTTTGACTGCATCCACCTTTTTTACTTTCTCTGTGAATTAACTATCTTTGTTATTTGTGTGCAGGTCAGAATGCACTTTGAATATCTCTTGAGAGGTTTAAACGCTTGGACCCATATTTTTAATTTAATTTGTAATCTAGTTTTTAAATTATATGCAATCATTCTATCAACATTAATTCTTTTCAATGAATACAAATTGGTAATTGAAGTTGGAAAAAAAGATATAGCTGTAATGTTAAAAAATTGTGTATGACTTTTACATATAATTCAATTTGTATCTAACAAAACCAAAATTACTTCTTACCTTAATACGCCGAATCTAATTTTCACATAAAAATGTTAAACATCGCCGAGAAATATTAAATCACCATATACTATAAATGTTGTTTGCACGAGTGTGTGGGTGGGGGAGGGACAAGCTGCTGGTTTAATGTGCCCCAGCTCCTCCATGGCCGGGGAGGCCAGGTTCATATAGGACCCATGTACAAATAATCTTTGGGCAAACATTTAGAGCTCAGCGTTTTAAACATAAGGTATATAAAAAAACAACCTTGCAACTAAGATAGAAGAGAGTGCATTGAAGGGAATTTTTCAGAGAAAAATTTGTGATGCTTTTTCTCAATGGAAGGGTTGACATGTTATTTCCTTTGGATGGACTATATGCTATAATTCTCTTTCAACATACTTTTATATGCAAGACAAAGAAAATAAACATTTTAACAATTGATTATCACTGTAAAATATGTACATTCAAGACAAGAGAATATAAGCATTCAGAGCAGCAACAAAAACGATACACCAGTAAATAATCCCATATACAAAACATAACAAGCAGACAAAGCACATGCAAATAGAGCATCTCAAAATTCAGATATATGAAATACCGATTTCAATAGAGAACTGTCGCCAATAAGATGATATCTTAGTGATGAAAGCTAAATTTTCAAGATGATAACAGTGTTGGTGGCACTTCTGTCACTTCACACTTGAAATTTAAGAAAAGTAAAGTAGCCCAGCAGAATGAATCAAAGCCACCAATTGGTGTAATCTATTGAAGCTTCTGTCTTCCAGTATGCAACGGTGTAGACTGCCAATATGATCATTGGCATATCAGTTTAAAGTATAAGATACGCAAGATTCTCTGGCGATTACATATTTAATGTGCCTCAAATTACCTTAACACTTTTTTAATGACAGGGTACTGCAACTATAATTCAGGATGTACGCAATACTCATATTTAGACAAGAATGAAAAGAAATATACCGGTATAACCAGTTTAACTATGAACAGAAAAGGCATATTGGCCACTTGCAAGATCACTTCAGCAAATTGTAAAGGCTTCTTACGAGGAAGCAAGTTGTGCCAAGAAGTA
>SNQN01000867.1:27537-49927 GCA_008642245.1 Bassia scoparia | reverse complement strand
TACTCACATGTACAGACGCAATAGTATTCATTCAAGATCAATACAATCCTTTACATCAAAGCTTCCATCTTTGTATATTATACTTGTGCATCCAAGCTGCCATTCAATGAGCTTTTGCTCTACATGGTATCAGAGCCACGTTGTTAATCTGGTAAAATACACACAAAACAACACAAACCTCCATTTCTACGAAACCAACATATCTGAGCTAATGGCTGCTGAAGTGGTGGTTTGAAGGAGAAACACACAATGGATGTACAAGCCACTGTTATATCACCAATGAGATGCAGCTGGCATTGTCTGAGAAATTGCTAGCATTTCCAACTACAGAACATGGAAACGATCCATGGAGATAGCCTTATTGGAAGAAGAACTTGTTGTGACTGGCTTAGTGAGAAAGACTCAACAGATGAGAAGAAAAGGACATGTGGGATACCTCAACAGTGTGGTTCTTTCCTGATTCATAACTATGTGAGTGACAACATTAGGAATCAGTGTTGTATTGTGATCTCTGCCAAAGATGTTGGATGCACTCAAAAAAGATTCTCTATTTCCAATGGAGTTCTCAAAATACAGCTGAACAAGATACTCATGACACACTGCAAGATTGTGTTAGTGTGAGTGATTCTTATACCAAATTGTATACCTTGTGGGAAGAACTTGATAATTTGAATATACATACCACCCATCTCACAATTGACACCAGAGATCTATGCTTACATTGACTCTGTGTTGCTGCTCAAGGAAGAATAACATTTGTCAGTTTCTTATGGCTTGGATGAGAATAACAAGCTAGAAGCCAAATATTGATGCAACATCCACTTCCATCTGTAGAAGTGCATGCTCTCAAAAATGCAGGAAGAATCCCAAAGGATTCTGCTAAGAATCCTCTACAATGATGAGCATAGGAAAGCAGCTAGATGAGGAAAACTCACAAACACACCAAAGAGATTTTTCTCCATGATGCAAAGTGTGATCATTGTGGAGAAAGAATCACCTCACAGAAGAGTGTTGGTGGAGATTGCAGTGAACAAAGGGTAGAGGTCAGAATGTGCTTGTGGCATAGGACAAAAATACAAGTGGACTATGGTGGCAGAGGACAAAATGTTGGTGTGGTTCTTATGGGAGAGGACAAAGACCCAAAGGAATCACCAAGCAAGGTGGCTTACAATGCCAGTGCATCCAGTGGTGAGCAAGCAAGCCAGCTGTCACTGACCCCAAAGCAAGTGCAGCAACTTAAATGTAGGAAATATGGAAAAGAGGTAAAAAAAATGGGAAAGAAGAAGATGACATGTATCACCAATTCCGTTCAAATTCATTTTATTAAATGTAGAAATATGTATTTTTTATTAAAAAACTAAAAACCAAAAAAAAAGGTGAAAAGGAAGGAAAAGTGAAAGTCACGGTGAATCTTTCACAATTCTTCATGCTATAATTGTAGGAAAATCAATCAACATCAATCAATCAATCAATCAATCAATCATAGCCTTAATCTCATATTGGGGTCGGTAGCCTTAATTGTAGGAAAATATTTTAAAAATTAAAAATAATAAAAAAGCAAAAATCGCGGAGAGAGGGAAGTGACACGTGCCACCAACTCCTTCCAAATTCATAATATTAGATAGTAGAAATATTTTTTAAAAAAAAACTATAAAGGGAAAAATAAATATACTCATAAGAAAATAATTTATATTTTCCAAAAAGAAAGGAAAAATAAGTTGAAAAATAGAAAAAAGAGAAAAAAAATAAAAAAAAAAGAAGAAAGAAAAGATGACATGTGAAATTATTATTTAAAAAAGGAAATAATTCGAAAAAAAAAGGAAAAAAAGAAACAAAATGGAAGAAGGAAAAGATGACATGTGTCATCATTCCCCTTCAAAATAATTTATTAAATGTAGTAAATATATTTAAAAAACAAAAAAGGGAAAAAAAAGAAAATTTACTCATAAGAATGATTTTTTTATTTTTGAAGAAAAGAAAGAAAAATAAGTGGAAAACATAAAAAAAAGAAGAAAAGATATATGAAATAATTATTTTAAAAAAGGAAATTAAGTGGAAAAAAAAAAAAAAAAGGGAGAAGGAAAAGATGACATGTATGTGTCATCATTCCCTTCAAAACCAAGTTATTTAATTATATAGATTTGTGAAATGGGAACCTTCCCATCCCATGAATGTGGATGCTCTGAAAAACTCGAAAACCTCTAGGAATTTGTTTTCATCTAACGTTCGGTAACCAAAACACGATTATAGTGTCATTTATAACTATAATAATACCTAATTTGAGTGTATTTGAAAATGAATACTCGGTCTCAGTATCTATTTCAATTTAATTATATAAAATCTAGGTTCACTGATTTTTTTTATCAGTGCCTACCAATTGTATGTGTATCATTTCTCCCATTTATCATTTTAAGAATGATTTTATTTTTGAAACATGTTATTTAATACTTATTTATTTACTTTTCAACAATTCTAGAATGACATTATGATAATACTCGTACAATGATAACAAACCTGTGCGCTAACTTAATTACAATATTATCATCTTAAACTAAAAAGTCTCACTTTATGTCATTTGTGGCCTCCATTTTCAATCCGCTAGTGTACTATCCCTATATGGAGAATATGGACTATGCAAAGATTAGTGGAACTTTTCAAGATTGGTAGTAGAGTCTCCATGTTTGAATCCAAAAATTGGAATTTTCATCTCAAACGAAACATCAAATGAATCATCCTCATGAATCAGTCAATGCAGGCGATTTCGCGCTGCATTCTTCAGTTAAGTCTCTACAAATACCGAAGGACAGTACATCCACCCCTGATATTATTAATTACTGCAAATTAAAAGATCAAACACAAAATGGCAACAATGTTGCCTGAAGAATTGGTGCGCGAAATACTAATGAGATTGCCTGTCAAGTCTCTTCTCCGGTTCAGATGTGTTTCCAAGTCATGGAACCTTCTGATCACCAGCTCTTGCTTTTCAATGCACACATCAACTGCAATGATGCCAAGAACAATTACAACGCCTTCTTAGTGTTACTTTGCTCACCAGGATGATAGCTATGCAATTCATTCTGACAATGAGAGCCTTGATAAGATCATGGAACTCGACTTTCCACAGGAAACTCGCGAGTTCTTCAACATAGTGGCCTGTGTTCGCTGGGTGGTTGCTTGATGGATAGCTACCAGAGATACAATACTGTACTGCTGGGAACCCCAGCATCAGGAATCCTAGCCCTACCAAACCCGGCTCGTGAACTTAGACACACAAGAACTAATGAAAACAGTCTTAGGATTATGTTGACACCTTGAACAATGATTATAAATTCGTTAGAATATATAATCTGGAAGTACACCGAAAATGGATATTTTCAGGCTTAATACTGTTGCTGGACTGATGTTTGAAATCAGTAGGAGTTCATTTCCTAGTATAAGAGATACTTATGCTACTAGAATTAAACGCATTCTTCATTGGTTATACATATGATCAGCATTTGATCATGGGTTTGATCTCAGTAAGGAAACATTCAGCGAATTGGGATTTCCTACGGAGCTCCACGCCCCACGATTGGTTACAAATGTTTTTTATTGAGGCATGGCGAGGATCACTTACAGCAATTGAAAGTCAAGGTGGAGAGCTTTTTAGTTTTGGGTGATGAAAAGATCGGGTGACAGAATCATGGACTAAAGTGTGAAATCAGAGAACCTTCTGAGTTCATCGGCATAACAAGAAACAAAGGGTTGAGCTCTATAGGAATGATTCCGAGTATATAGATGCTTATGACCCCGAGACTCGACATACCACGCATATGATACTTCATCTTAAGGTCCTCTATTAGCTTGCAGATCACACATACATTGAAAGCCTTGTTCGTTGAAGAGGGAAAAATCAGCCTACTCTGGAACCATTTTCGAACTTGACATAGCTGATGATGCTTCTATATATTGAGATCTTCTACTTTTGCTTTTCTTTCTTTTTTTTTCCGTGTTTGTTTGATTATGTTCTTCCACAGAACACAATTTGGACCCTTGTAATCCTCTGATCATCTGTGTTTATATTATCCTAGTGTTGAAGAAATTGTAATGAAATATTCATAATGTTTATTTCTAATATATTCATCTCAGATTTTGATGGTACGAATTCAATCAATCTGAAAGGGATTTCAGTAAATAAGCAAACACAGAGAATTCATCAAAAGTCGCATATTTGAATCAGTAACACATTGATGCAAAGGAACAAAAGCCGGAGAACTGTCAAACAGCGAAATTTACCTGTCAACCTTCAAGTCTGATCTGTCTGCAGCCTCTGTTTAAGGAAGTTCATTTCATATGGGTTGTATTCTGGAAATCAGATGTTTAGAGTTAGCTACCAAAGAGTATTCATACGACGTTGTACTTATCATATTTGTACTCATTATACCGTGATTGTTTGGCTACTTGGCTTCAGCTACTTAATTGTAAACTTATGGTATGCAACATTGGATGTGCAATTTAGTGTATCCACTGATAAACTAGAAATTTAGCAGAAGCCGCAATAATGGTGAAAGTATTCCGCACTTACTATGGAGTGTGGACATGAAAGAGAGGCTAACACTAAGCAGTTTGTGTATTAGAAGCTCAGATGTAGTCAGATTAGCAGCTTCAAAATAGACATATCATAGTTGATGACTGGAAAGTAGCTACCACAGTAAAACTCTAATCCATCGAACTGAAAATGCATATATCCTAGTTTTGAACAACTTATAAGATTAGAAACCTTAGTATCAATTTCAGGTTTCAGATCAAATAAGGCAAAAGATGATTTTACCAAAAACATTATTTCCAGTAAATTATAATACAAGGATTCCATATACCTCCATTTTAATCATATGTTATAGTGTACTTAGAGCAGTAATAGTGTATATTAAAATTAGTCAAATATAGTTCAATCGTCTAGAATGAAGCCTTCAAACTGTCTTCAGTAGCTGCGATAACACCCGCTTCAGAACTTCTGTTCAGTAGATTGATTTGTTTACATATACTCAATCCTGCCCATTCATCAAAGTTGCAATAGCTTTATCGATTTACTCGTATACATGTGATTCTAGTTGCAGCACTCAAAGAACACTTAACAGTGGATTGCTGTCCCGTTTACAAGCTAACAAGTACGGAGTAATTACAGTTATTGTATAAATCAATCAATTAATCAAAAACCTTAATTCCATAAGTGTGATCGGCTACATGAACAAGTGCAAGAGCTAGAATTGCGTGATGTTAAATATAATAAACCTCTAGTTCACATATGAGCATTATGGAGTCACATACATTAGTCCCTTCTGCGCGCTGTTCTGTGAATCAAATTGTAATAATGCGGATACAGAGTAAAAAACTAAACAAACTAGCTAAAAAGCTCACTGATGATTATTCTTCAAAGTAAAATAAAGCTAAACAAATTACAGTAATAAAGGTCAAAAAGTGATATATGAAACTAATAGGGTGTATTTAATTAAGAAATGCAACTTTTATTAGGATCAAATCAAAAGGAGCCATACATAAGGAACTTACAAATCAATCAATTGTCCTCATTGGTTCGTCCAAATGGAGCTAGCTATTGTCATCGCCAAGGTGTGGTGACAAACTGACAAGGTAGATTATCACCTTCCTTTAGTAGAAATAAACTCTCCCTGTACGACTCGATATGCCATCCATTCTCAATCTCAGGATGGTCATCAAGCCTAGGAGGTAAAGACCAGGAGGTCATGACCAAATATTCGAACCAAAGGGTCCAAGGCATCCTTGATGACAAGTGACACTAAAACATGACCTTCCCAACATTAGCATCACCCCTTTCGTAGTAAACCCAACCACTTTAAAATTTACTACAAATGGCTGAATGTATGATCTCCCCCAACGGCCTCAAGCTTTAATGAAAACATTTTCATCCACGACTTGGTCACACCGCGTCTCTCATTACCCAAACATCATACCTTAAGCAGGCACCACCCATAATGACTAGTGCAAGAGAGCCATGAAATTATGTATATAGGCATGAATAACAAGACCAGCAGGATAAGCCCCGGAGATCCCTCAATCGCGCAAACACCTCATCCCTCAAATCGAACGATACAATCCTGTACTCGATCCTGCGCCAACTCCTTGTTGTTTGTGTAATCGATAGATAAAACGGCTACTTTACACACACCATGGTAGTCATGAGGGAACGAGAAGGTTTTAAATAATTACAATTTTTTCAAGATCCTCCAAGTATTTTCCTTGGGAGATAGAATCTTATCTCCAAAGTTTTATCACGAAACGAATGATTTCTTCCAACTTTGAAGTCATTCGATACAGCATCATATCCAAACCCGAAACAAACAAAAACTTCCACGACCCCACTCGGTGTAAAGCGAGGAAGGTCAGGTATTTCTAAATGCGGGATTCATAACATCACAGTTTCGACTTGTGATCAGACAAACAAACTAACCCATTTTCGCATCCTATTATTTTGAAGTATGAGATAACCAACAGAAGCAGCAGTAGGAACTAAAGGAAAATAGAGGTTTTGAACAAACTGAGTTTTGGTCGTCAGCACTATGTAAGCTGTAAACTTCCTCTTAGAAACTGACGATATATCTTCCGAAACAGAAATCATCATGCTCTTATTAGATCATTTTGAGTGAAACGAAGTGGAATCAATGAAATCGGAAGAAACTAATTAAAGAGTTCCAAATTTACATACAACCTGAGACGAACAGAGATTTTACGGGCAACCTTATTAAGATTTCATTCAACAAAACTTCTGGCAAATTGATCTCCATTTTACACGCACAACAAGCATCACAATCCTTATTAGGTTTTTCCCTTTGGAAAATGAATTTTCTATTTATTTATAGCCAGAAAGAAAGAAAACAACCTAAAGCAAAGGTGGACGATAAATGGGTTTATTCTGTTGAGCCCACCTTCTTGGATCAAAGAAAAAACTCACTAATTGTTTGCAATATAAACTAGGCAAAAGCTACTAGCGCGCTAAATGTTGGATAAGAGAATTAAAATAGAAATATTAAATGAATATAAACATTAATTACACCGATAGATTGCATGTGATTTTGGCATGCATTCCCAATAATGTGATACTATTAATGAAATAAAATATGTTTAGTTGGTGTCATTTGGGTACGTATGCAATTGTTTGCTCTAATATGTTATTTTTATTTTTATTTCAATTCTGGATTTCAGCAATCTCATTTTGCTGGGTTTCCGATTTTTGCTAGGTTTTGGATTTGTCTTTGTGATTTTTCGTTTTTCATTATCAGCTTTTCCATTTTCTATTTCTTTTTGGGTTCGATTTTTGTTCACAGATCTGGGTTTTTTTTATCACTTTTAATAAACAAGTTTAATCTAATGTCATAATCACAGTTTGAGTACCATTAAAGAGAACTCATGGAATGAGAAACTTGTCACTTGGAAAATTAAAAAAAGCTACACAACATTGATACCACATTGCATGCGCAATCCGAAAAATAGTTAACAAGTTATTTAATTTGATTGTGTTTTAGGAATTGTTTTCAATTTTTGGGTTTTCTATTCAATTTTTTTAAAATAGTTCGTTGTTTTTCTTATTTAATTTGTGGTTTTTCGATTTTTCTTTTCTTTTGCATTTTTCTGGTTTTTTCTTAAATTTTATTTCTGTGGGTTTTTTTGTTTCATTTTGTTATTTTCATTTGTGTCTTGTGATGCGGTGGGGCTGCAGGCTTGTAGAGGCGCGGCGGCAGCTGAGAGCATGGCGGGCAGATTGTAACTCGTATTAGTTGTGTACTTAGCTAGCACCAATAAAAATATGGTATCGTATATAGTTGGTACAATTCGAAGATATGAAGATTAGCTATATTCTCTCCTTGTATGATACTTTTTCAATTAAATTGAATTTATGGTTATATTAGATTTATATTCTGGCTTAGATAATTTGTTTGTGAGGTGGAAGTATTATAGCCCCAGTGCCCCACCTCACGTGTTTCTTTTTTTATTTTAAATTTCAACCTAAGAGACCGGTTGTTAGTTTAACCGGTTTCTAGATCCACAAAGAGACCGTTTTAGAGCAATAACCGAGATCTTAGATGTGGTCAAAGAGACCGGTTAAAAGCAAGCACCGGTCTCTTATATCTCTCTAAGAAACCGTAAAAATTAACCGGTCTCTTACCCTAAGAGCCCTGCGAGCTTAGAGACCGATTGTTTTACGGTTTCTGCCCTTTTAACCGATCTCTTTGCCCTTTTTTTAGTAGTGTGGGATGATCTCCAACATCCAGAGAATTCATCACATCACCAGGAGAGCAAGTTGATGGACATGAACAAGACACAGAATTTCCAGTGCCAACAGATGCAGCGAAACACAACCAATTGACCTGAAGACTGGAAGTTGTTGCTGCCCCTGAACGATCCCAGTAGCAGACAATGGTGACTTCACCCGGAAAATCAACCAAGATAAGTGACTCCCAGGTGATGACTATTATATCACTGGTACAAAACCAATCAGACAACAGAGAGGTTGCCAATGTAGCTGAGATGCAAGTAAATCCACAATTCATGGCCATGCGCACTCTGAGCATCAAAATGATCCCAGAATTTAAACGCAGCATAAAAGAGGAAAAGTGGGAAAGCTATGAACAATGAAAGGAAGCCCTAGAACAAAATGGCACTTGGGATTTGACTAATTTGCCACCAGGAAAGAAACCCATTGAACAAAATGGTTGTTCAAATCCAAGTTTCATTCAGATGGCAGTGTAAAAGAGAAAAGGCACGATTGGTTGTATTGGTTGCACAAAGAGAGGTATTTATTTATGACTAAGACATTGCACCTGTTGGCCAAAATTACCACAGTAAGGTCTTTGTGGCCTAGCAGCTAGGAAATTGCATTTGTCCCAAATGATGTCAAAAACGCTTTTCTCCATGGTGATTGGGAGGATGTGTATATTAAGCTCCCCACTTTTATGCAGTCCAAATGTGCCTTGCAAGTGGGACAGGGGAGCATCCTTATGCAGACAAGCACCCTGGCAATAGTTGCAAGCTTAGGAAGTCTCTGTATGACCTAAACAGCACCAGACAATGGTTTAGCAAATTGTCAGGGCATCATTGAATATGGTTCAATCAATCCAAAGCGATTACTCTCTATTTTTCAAAGGAAAGGGAAGGACTTTGTGATCATCCTAGTGTATGTGGATGATTTGTTGTAGCAGGAAAACAATCCAATGCTCATGAAGCTGCCAAGCACTTCTTACACACCAAGTTTCATATGAAAGATTTGCTCTCGCATTACTTTCTGGGAATAGAAGTTCATCGGAATCCAGTGGACATAATTTATTTCTCAAAGAGAATACCACACTGAGAAGCACTTCTGAAGAATACAACCATGCTGCATGCAAGCCTCTCAACTATTCCTTTGGACTCTCATGTTGGAAGTTACTCGATGATCAAGATTCCTTGATTTCAGGATCCTGCATATCACACACTATGTGTAAGATTAATTATCCAGCTAATAACAAGGCTAACATTGCATTTGCGTGTACACACTGAGTCAGTTATGCAACCCCTCCTACATCCATAATATTTAAGGGCAAAGAGATTCTTAGACGATTTGGCAGGTTCTCCAAGTCAATGACATCCTTTTCTTGCCAAATCTAGTTTCCATTTTTGCAGTCTGTATCGATAGTGAATGGGCAAGGCTGCCCTATTTCTCGCAATTCAATCCACTGGCTTTCTGTGTTCTGGCTTGTGAGTCCCTGGTGTCATGGAAACCAAAGAAGACCAGTGGCTGGTTGCCACCGCTCACTGCTGAGATGCTGAGTTAGACATGGCTCCTTGCACATGCGAGGTCACCTGGCTCACACAACTTTTGAAGGATTTGGACTCCAAGCTTTCAATGCATGACTCAATATAGACAAACCTAGGCTGCCTTCTCAATAGCCACTACCTGAATCATAGCAAAGCACAAGCATGCGTTGAATTAACTCGTCCTTTGTTCGGGACAAGTCTAACTGCGGCCATAGCCGTTGTATGCTGTCCTTACTAAACTAACCAAGCTTTAGATATTGCTCGACCAAGGACTCCAAATCACTCAACTCATCTATGTTGCCAAGCTAGGAGTTCAGTCATCCCTCACTCCAGCTTGAGGGGAAGTGTAAAAGGGGAAAGGGGAAGCCGCACCAAGATGAGCCTTTGCTTCTTGGTCTTGTTATGTCAATCATCATCGTCCTAGGATTGGCTCGTGAATCCAAGACTGATTCACTGTGCATATTGATGTATTACGTTTTGTCTCTGTTAGCTGTGCGGTTAGTGGTAGGATTTGCTAGAGGTTAGGTTAGGTAGGTTAGGCCTCCTGTACATTTGTTTATAGTATAAACTGCTTGTAAAGCCTTTTGTGCGCAATCATATCAATACAAGCCAATTATGATATCAATTTCCCAAGTTAGCCAATCTTTAATCATTTTCTCTTAAAACCTTGCTCAGCACACTACTTTCCTAAGTTAAATCCTCTACAGCTAAGTTGTTTGCATGCATCCCACATGATGTTGATACTATTAATTGAAATAAAGATAGTTCTAGTGGGTGTCATTTGGGTACGTACTGCATGTCTATAGTCACAATCGATCTCATCCCTTCCATTTCAACCCACCTCCTCGTTAAATATGAGATCATTTCAATTTTAAGTATGTAACACTATTAAAAATTCATTCTTTGGAATAAACCAAACAATTTAAAAAAATAATGGATTATCAATCTATACCTTGGGAGCTTTCATTTCAAATTTTGGAAATAAGATTTGGCATTACCGCTAAGTTGAGTCTTGAAATCCACTGCATTAGTAACAACAAAAGGCCTAGACCAGGATAACCAGCTAAGGTCCGATAATCAAGAACGTGTTGCATTAAGCATTAGTTACACATAATTAGAAATCTCGAATAAAAAAGTTTGATAACCAGCTTATAAGCAAAGAATCCCTTATCTAACTGCCCCCCATTGCTGTCATTGATAGCACTGTCTGGATAATTGTCCATAACGAATATCTCTTAATAAATCCTGTAACTGATGCGCTGCACATATGGCAATACGATCAGGCCATCCCTGCAGCGAAATTAAACTTATCAATTCAGAAAATATGTAATGGAATGCATCATACTCTAATTAAGCAACAAATCAAAGCAATCTTGGTATGCATATTTGTGTCAGTGTGAATACAAACCGCCCACATACAGTGATTACTCGAAAACACCAGGGCCTACTGGTACACAGCTGCACACTTCTGATGAAACAAGTAACAAACAGATTTGTCGAAAGTACAACGGCAAAGCAAGCATACACAGTGAAGATAATGTCTCTATCATTATCAAAATCAATATCATATATATATATACATCATTTACCTAATCCCTAGACAGGTGTCATATCACCTTGGATCATGTGCTACCTAATGGATTGGACTAACCAAAATAATAAAACAAAGGCCRAAGCCTTGTTTCTTACATATACACATATATTACTTCCCTTCTACATGCTCTAATCACTAAGAGGAAGCTTTGGAGTGGATTATCCGATTATGGGCATGTCACATTCGAGTTATGCGAGAGGATGGTGTGGCTGCGAATTGAAGTCATCGTTGAATCCATACTATTCTCAATTATACTTTCTTACAGTTTTAATGACAAAATAGAATGAGAGGAGTCAGAGGACTCTACTGCTAATAATGGTCAGGATCAGTTCAGCTTTGCCCAATGTAGAAGGCGTGCATCTTAGATGKACTTGGTAAGGATTTGCCACTTCTGTCGAAGGACCGYAAGATGCTAGTTCAAGTTGTTGAATATGTGCCTAKTACTCTACTAGCAGCAGCCTGGAAGTGAATAAAATGTGGAGTCCTATAACTTGAAAGCAAATTTTARCCATTGCTTCCATCTGCTCACCGAATCTAAAGTCCGGTGTCAAGATAAGAAAATTGTCACCCCTCTTGGATCGAGCTACTCGATCCTTCAGACAAGTTGAAAAGTGTGATTTTTGCGGCCTTAAGTAACTGCTTAGTTTAACTGTACTCCCTCTTTTTTTGATTTACTAGTCTTATGGGGTTTCTGACATTTACTCCCTCTTTTTTTGATTTACAACAAAAATATGTTCCCGAACTTGCAGGGTTCTTGCAACAAAAATATGTTCCTCACCGTGACACTAGTGTCTGTATTAAACATAGGTTTCCAGGTACATTCACAGCCTTCCAAATGAACATAAAATGCCTCAAACATAGGTTTAAATACATCTAGTGTGTTGTGTGCCTATATATACTCTGGTTAGTAATGGAGGGGCTTGGCTCGAATGTGAGCTAAGCGGAGCGCTATGAGAGTCGCTCAGTCATACCATGCTAGAATATTAGTAGAAAATTTTAGCTGAAGCTCTTTTTTTGCAACTGAATCTCCAACTAAATCCAGTAATTCAATGAGCAGAATAATTAAGCTAAACAAGAAAAGACCAAGAGGTTGTTCAGTAGGTTCCGATATTGTGCTTCCCCTAACCTGTTTTACATGTTGTGCTTCTGCTAATCTACTGCAGCTCCTACTTGAAAGCAGGGTATTCTTTTCACATAGAGCAAGCCAACACTATATTCATATTCTTCATAATTAAATCGTTGTGTTAAGGGGGTGAAATATATAGTAAAAAAAATAGGGGGTGAGAAAAGGTTAGAAACTTGGAGACAGAGGACAAGGGAATAAGACTTTGGTTAAAAATGAGGCTTAATGAGCAGCAAGGCGATCAGACTAGGCTCGCTTACCAACGCCTAGCACAAATGTCTTGCCTTGACTAATTTAAGTGGCTTAATCCCCTAGTGCCTAGAGAATTAGCACCAAGGCGAGCCGTTTCAAAACCGTCAAGATCTAAAGTCAAAATATGATCATGCAAGGCATTGATAATATTCTGGTGCGAACGAACACAAAGGCAGTAAATATTGAAATGGGGAATAGATTTGAACATGTGGAAATTGTAACTGTGAAATTATGTCCGTCATAATGTTTTTTAAAATTATAGTTTTAAAAATAATTATTAAAAAAAACGTAAAAGATCTATTTCCTTAGACATTGATTTGATACTTTGCTTACAAAGCTATTTAAAATCTCAGAATTTTAAAACAACAAACTAATTTAATATATCCTTG
This sequence comes from Bassia scoparia, assembly GCA_008642245.1. Lineage (NCBI taxonomy): Eukaryota > Viridiplantae > Streptophyta > Magnoliopsida > Caryophyllales > Amaranthaceae > Bassia > Bassia scoparia. The sequence continues at coordinate 36,762 of SNQN01000867.1, read as the reverse complement.
AATTAATATATTCGTATCCAATGACATTATTATTTTGACATTTGAACATGATGAAGCAAAAAAGATTAGACATTCCAGACTGTCTGTTGAATAGTGTAGTAATGATTCACAATCAACATGCAATGTGCAATGCAACAATGCAAGTTGCCCCATAATTAGTGCCAAAAAGTATGCTCAGCTCCCAATTGGAATCAGATCAACTTAGGAAGCAACTGTTACTACTTTTATTCAAGTCGGTGTGACTTGTATTTCAATGCAATGTTCACTTTGTCATCCTATATTTCATTAATTATCTTATCAATTAATATACAGTATACTATATAATCTTGATATATGAACCATCAACATTTCATACTACCTAATTTTCACCCATTTCTAACTTATACAATACAATACAATGTCTTCTTCTTCATCCTTGAGGTTTTTTCTTCCTTTGCTCTCCTCCTCGTCGTTCTAACATTTCAGGTATTTAATACTCCACCGTTTCGATTTACTTGTTAATTTGATGAAGTAACTGTTCATTTGTAAGTTTGATCATATCTATTTTTATACACACAAATTGAATCAAATGTAATTTTTTGTTTTTCATTAGCGGTATCAAACCTTTCGCTTGTTTGGATTGTTTCATTGTATTGTATCTTATTTATCAGCAGGGTAAGATTGTGAATGTCTAGACCTGTTAGGTTCTCATGATCAATCATGAAATTGTGGATGAAAATAATAGGGTTTGCTTGATTTGGTCCATTCGTTTAAGATTTCTGTTATAGCTCATCCGGTAATGTGGTTACGAAGTTACAGGGAGACGATGATGGACAGGATTATGGAGACAGCAATGGTGCGTAGCAGATGTGCAGAACACAGACGACGAGCTGCAGGGAACGTAAAATGGGCGTGTGAACAGCAGGGAGTAGACTGCAGTATGATACAAGAGAATCAACCTTGCTATCAGCCCAACACAGTCAAAGACCATGCAGACTTTGCGTTCAACAGTTACTTCAAGCATTTTAAGAAGCAGGGTGGTAACTGCTACTTCAATGGTGCTGCCATTATCACGAGCTCGATCCAAGTAGTCTTCTCATCCATTTACCCTTATCATTTTTTCCCATTTCGGCAATGTGCAACTCGACATTATATCTTTATACTTCTTTTCATATCAATTATTTGCAACAAACCAAAATTACAATGTATATGACAATTATTCAAAATAATTTTAAACAATGAATGAGATTATCACTTAATTGTGTTAAAACCATTACAAAATCTTGTTACGTGTGCACATTACAAGATTTGTTAGTGTGCATGTTATTGATTATTATTTTGCTTCAGGTTGGTTGTCTAGAATAGGAGTCAACCATTATCTAGTAGAAATTTTTTAACGGTGTAAAACGAGTTTTTTATTTACAAGATTCTTTTCAACTGTGAATATTTTAAAAATACACAAAGATTAGAATTTGGAATAGTATACGATATACTGGAATAATAATTAAAATCAATATATATAGATCTTTACTTGATCACATGTTCTAGTTTAAAACACAAAAGTGCACAATCTTCAAACTTTCATCTTAAGTTATCTCATATGTGAATTGTGAGAGGACATGCTAACTTCAAGAGAAAAGTATCCTTCGAAGAATCAGACACTCTTGATCATTTAGTGGTAATTACATAATAAAGTTTTAAGATATGTTCTGTTCTTACTTTAGATGGCTGTAAGAGAAGGTTCTTCTTTCTGAGGAACAATTAATTACAATAAATTCGATACATGTGAGAGAGTCCAATTACTTTAGTCGAAACAACGGAATTAAAATGAATTGTTTATAAGAAAAGAAAATTAGGTTAAACGAAACGAAAAATAACTAAAGTAAACAAGTCCTGAGTATAATAATGATCAGTTGTTAAGGACAACAAATATAATTTATTTTCTTAGGATACTCATGGTTTCGAAAATCATTTAGGGTTCGACTAATCTAATATAGAAATGTAGATGTAACATTGACTGTCATGTCTAGTTCTCTAACAGAATCAGTGGACACATAGAATTATTTGCATGCTTCTTACACTATGATTATTTTTTTGTTATTTGGAAGTTAGTAATATATAGCATGATTAGTTTTCCCAAACAAGAAATTGTAACATATATTGATGGTTTTTACAAGCATGTGTTTGCTCATGTGAATGTCAATGACTTAATGTAATGGTATCCTTACACATGCTATCTTCATCTGAAAATTAATGGTTTTGCTGAACAAACAAAAATGCTTCTGTGATGAACACCCATTGCTTCTCTGTACCACAAATCATAAAAACTGAACAAGATAATGATATCTTAATACTCCTGCTCGAGTTTTATTTGACAAGGGTAATGTAGTCATTTCACATGAATTTTATTCGAATTACACGGATGTTTTTTATAAATAAAATCATGAAAGGGTTATTAATTTAACCGAGTTGATAATTTAAGACAGTTATCATTGTTCAATTAATCATCAAAGTCTTAATTTCAGAAGTTAGATCGGCTACACGAACCAAAAATTATAATTGATTAAAACATTTTGAATAGTGTTTACAAGAAGATACGATTTATTATTTCTAAGATATGCTTTTGTTTGGACTGCATCCACTTTTATTACTTTCTCCTGTATTTAATCTTTGTTATTTGCTGTGCAGGTCATGACAACTGCCATTTGAATATCTTCCTTGAGAGTTAAACTGGACATATTTTTAATTTAATTGTAATCTAGTTTAAATATATGCAATCATTCTATCCAACATTAATTCTTTTCACATGAATACAAATTGTAAATGAAGTTGGAAAAAAAGATAAGCTGTAATGTTCAAATTGTGTATGACATTCTTACATATAATTCAATTTGTATCTAACAAAACCAAAATTACTTCTTACTTATACGCCGATAATCTCAATTTTCACATAAAAATGTTAAACATCGCCGATGAATATTAAAACACCAAATACTATAAATGTGTGTGCACGAGTGTGTGGGTGGGGGAGGGACAAGCTGCTGGTTTATGTGCCCCCAGCTCCCTCCATGGCCGGGGAGCCAGGTTCAATATGGACCCATTAAATTTTTGGGCAACATTAGAGCTCCAGGTTTTAAACATAAGGTATATAAAAAAACAACTTTGCAACTAAGAAGATAGAGAGTGCCATTGAAGGGAATTTTCAGAGAAAATTTTGATGATTTCTCAATGGAAGGGTTGACATGTTATTTTCCTTTGGATGGACTATAAGCTATTAATTCTCTCTTTCATACATCACTTTATATGCAAGACAAAGAAAATAAACATTTTAACAATTGATATATCCACTGTAAATCATGTACAATTCAAGACAAGAGATATAACATCAGATGCAGAACAAACGATACCAGTAAATCAATCCCATATACAAAACATAAGCACAAGACATGCAGATAGCAGCAACTCAAATTCAGATATGATCCGATTTCAATAGAAACTGTCGCCAATAAGTCGATAATCTTAGCAGTGCATGAAAGCTAAATTTTCAAGATGAAAACAGTGTTGTGCAACTTCTGCTGTCATTCACACTTGAAATTTCAGAAAAGTAAAGTAGCCCAGCCAGCAATGAAATGCAAACCACCAATTGGTGTAATCTATTGAAGCTCTGTCTTCCAGATATGCAACGGTGTAGCACCTGCATATATGATCAATTGGCATAATCAGTTTAAAGTATAAGCTAGCAGACTTCTCTGGCGATTACATATTTACATGTGCCTCAAATAACTTAACACTTTTTATGACAGGGTACTGCAATATAATTCAGGATGTAGAATACTCCATATTAGACAAAGAATTAAAAGAATATACCGGTATAACAGTTTAACTATGAACAGAAAGGCATATTGGGCCACTTGCAAGATCACATTCAGCAAATATGTAAGCTTCTTACAGAGAGAAGCAAGCTTGTGCCAAGAGTGTACAAATTCCATGTAAAGCCATACAAGTAGCAAACTTCACATTTGGTAAGGTATTTCAGGAATTAACCAATAATGCAACATTATTTTCTATATTTCTAACCATTCTGTGATTCATATTTGACGCTAATCAGGCTTAAATATCAGTCATAAGGTCAGGGCTGTTCAGTATTAGTTTTCAAATAAGTATTGCCAAGCTAGTGAAGCAACTAAAATATCAGAAGTTCTTGTACGCATCAGTGCACAATAAATTTATGTACAAAAGCATATAATGACCCTTTTAGGCTATATAGTAATCATTATTTTTTACATCAATATAGTGATATAATAAGGGTCATATATTGATCAAACGGGTTATATTGACAAAAGAGTCACTCTAATCTAGTGCACAATAATTGTGCACTCGATACACCTAAGTCTTTGCCCTAAACATATGTAAACCTAAAGAAAGTTGATTAAATTTAAAACTCATAACAAGACTTTCCAGGAACTCGACAAATCAAATAAGAGATATTTGATAATTCCATGAAAAAATGACTGTTTATCACAAGACCTGATCCCAATTCCCAAAAATACTACTTAAATGGCTTTGCGGATCTAAGACACAAAGAAGAAAATTCTATTAATATAACTGACAACTTACAATCAAAACTACAGCTTAACTGATTATTATTTTATTTATTTGCAATAAGAATACAAGTCTCTGCGATAAAACAACAATAAGTGAATGAGCACTTAGTGTTGTTTTTATCATTTTTTTCGGTATCACGGTATTTTATATTTATATTTATTTATAAATATAAATAAATATATATATTTATATATTAATATATTATATTTATATAATTTATATTTATTATATTTATATTTATATTTATATTTATTATATTATATTTATATTTATATTTATATTTATATTATTTATATTTATATTTATATTTTATTTATATTATATTTATTATTTATATTTTATATTTATATTTATATTTATATTATATTTATATTTATATTTATATTATATTTATATTTATTTATTTTTATATTTATATTTATATTTATATTTATATTTATATTTATATTTATATTTATATTTATATATTTATATTTATATTTATATTTATATTTATATTTATTTTATATATTTATATTTATATTTATATTTTATATTTATATTTATATTTATATTTATATTTATATTTATATTATTTTATATTTTATTTATATTATATTTTATATATTTATATTTATATTTTAAAGTATTATATTTATATTTATATTTATATTTATTTTATATTTATATTTATATTTATATTTATTTTATTTATATTTTATTTATATTTATATTTTATATTTTATTATATTTATATTATATTTAATTTATATTTATATTTATATTTATATTTATATTTTATATTTATATTTATATTTATATTTATATTTATATTTATATTTTTGAAAGTCATATGATATATATCAAATATAAAATTGAACGAGCTTAATTAGTAGTTGTCACCGATGCCATGGAAACTTATTAAAGTAAAACTACCAAATACACCATAATAGACTAACATATGTGGCATTCGGCTACTAGGAACTCAACAACATGCCATGAATATTAGGTGTTAGTTTTAGATTGTTACATAATCACGAAAACTATGTCTCATTGAAACAATTGCAAGCCAAATATATCAAACCATCCTACTGCATAGTGCATAATGCTGTAAACTTAAATATAGATTTTTTAACGTTATCCTTAATTGTAATTATCAGACATCTTAGAAGATTAAGATACTGTTTCACTTTGCATACCACTTCACTCCTACACCTAAGGCATAACAGGAAAGTACTAATATGTGATGAAATCTACAGATACAACTCGTCTAGTTGCCTGCTAGAAAAATTCCAGTTTAAGCAGTGGGTGGGATGAAACTGATACAATTCCAGGAGTATACATTTTCCTAGAGAATGGAAGCGCACCCGAAAAATTGTCTATGGGGAGTCAATATTCCTCATAAAGAACTGGATGATTTATATTAGGAAATTCCACAGTATATTCGAGAATTTATCAAATCCCAGTGGTATACAAACTAAGTTTAAAATTCACAATATATACTCAAATTCATATCAGCTCCCAATTGTGACATATACAAGGTATATTCCATTAATGAAAGGATATTACATATTTTGTAAAAAAGAAAAGAGAAAAGCCAAAAAAAAAATAAATAAAAAAGGGGAAAAATGAAGAATAAAAAGAACCACAGCGCACTACTAGTCCACGACACAAACACACTAAGTTTGCCATAACCGCGACGCGCACACCCACGTAGAGGTGTCAATTCATGTTCAACAAATCAGTTATGAGAAAACCAAACAATTCAGTTGTTTCAGTTCCAGTTTAATTTCAGTTCAAACGTGCAAATTCTTAGTTCAGTTCAGTTAAAAAAATAATTCAGTTCGGTAAGTTCAGTTATGGAAAAAACAGTTAAGTTTATTTCAGTTTTAACCAATCAATTCAATAGTTTAAACAGTTCAGACCACAACTTTTTAACACTTATCGACATTTTTTCAGTTTTGAATCAATTAATTTTCAGTTTGAAACATTTCACATCAGTTCGGAGTAAGATTGTTCACTTCTATGTGTCCAAAATTTGTTAATTTTTGTCGAAGATTACGAACGAAGGTGTCTTTGGTTCATTTGCACGACGACTAACAAATTTTATCGATTGATGTCTTGGATCGGACACTGGTATCGGTTAATCATGAATTAAACTGTTTGATTAGTTGTGTATACGATATTAGTTGAACTTGTTGTTTGGATATGTACTTATATGTTTGAATTTAAATAACTTGTTTATTATTGCCTATTTAACTAATTGCTCTAATTATTATTATAACATTTTTTGGATTCAGTTTAATCAGTTTCCGTTAAAAGCAGTTTTGATTTCAGTTGGTTCAGTTCGGTTTTATTGGTTAAGAGTTGTGTTTGGTGGTTCAATGGTATGGGTTCAAAATGTGGTGGTGGGCTAATGGTTGGTGGTCTGGTGGGGTGTGGTGGTGGGTTGTTGGACGAGTGGTCGGTCTAGAGGGTGGTGGGATCAGGTTGGAGGGTGGTGCTTGGCTGTTGGCAAGCTGATGCACGGTGGTGCGGTTAATGGCTAATTTTATTATTAATTACTTCTCTGTTTCATTTTAATAGTAACTTTTACATTTAAAGAAATATCATATTACTAGCAACTTTTATTTACTTCCATCTCTAGTAATAAAAAACTCACCTGACTAAAAAACATTAAATATGATTGTATATGCTTTTTCTCTCTCTTAAATTAGTAATGGCAATATTGTCTTTTTCACTCCATATATACACTTTGGTAAATTTGCGCCTAAGAGTCGCGAACCACTTGAAAGTTGCTAGTAAATTGAAACGGAGGAAGCATTTACAAATTTGATGGATATTCCTTTAATAATAGAATTTACTTAATACATGTACAAACTCACAATTGGGATAGCTTGATATGAATTTGAGTATATATGTGGAAATTTTTATACTCACGGTATACCAGTGGGATTTGATAAATTTCTGAGTATACCAGTGGAATTTTTCCTTTATAATATGATTAAAATTGAAGAAAACAAGCATTCAAAATAATAGTAGCAGATTCCATAAAAAAATTTAGGCAAAATTGGTCTCAACACTCTAAAGTATCGCTTGGGTGCGCCACAAACTATAATTCCCTCCGTTTTTTATTAGATGTTCATACCAATTCTGGCACGGTGTTTAAGACTTGAGTAAGTTAGATAAAATAGTTGACTAAGTTAGGTAGAGTAAATGTGTGAGTAAAATATTGGAAAAAGGTAATTTGGGTGAATAATTGGTAAAGTAATGAAGTTTACTTTAAAGAAGTAATTCATTAATGTTAGAGTAAATAAAGTAGGTAAAAAGTAAAAAAAGTTATTTTTAGATTGGTTTAGAACAACTAATTGAAAACATCCTAAAATGAAAAGTGGAACAACTAAAAAAAAACGGAGGGAGTACATTGGATGTGGTGTATACATTTCTAAACTTTCCGACCATTACTTCACCGGAAAACGATGATGTTTTAAAAAAATAAAAATTTTGATTAAAATTTATATGAACTTTTTGGTTATTTAGAATTTTTTAGGAAAGAAATTCACTTATTTTGTGAAGTAATGGCACGCGCAACACCCAACACATTAGTTTGTGGTGTTATAGCAACTAAGCAAAGTTTGGGGGGGTAGGGCGTGCTGAGCGCACCTAAGCAATAGTTCAGAGCATTGAGACCAATTTTGCCAAGAAATAATACTAGCAAAAATTTCAAATACTAGTAACAAAAATGAAACAAATAATACCAACAACGGGGTACTTTCCAAAACAGTTCCAGCTTATATGTTAACTCAAAAGAAACCAACTTTGGGATGGTGACTACCAAAAATTCATTTAAGCAGTACATAACTACCAGCAAGGCAGCAAGTAGTAAATAAGAAAAGAGGTTGGTAATCTTACAATGAATTTGACGAACAAAAAACCTAAGATAATCTCTTCATTCAAAGGTCATATTTTAACATTGCCAATAACTGAGGATTAATTTCAATCATATTGTATATCTAGGAGTATATTTAGAGATTTCGCATAAGTTGCCGGGAAATTTTGTCAGGAAACCCCTAAGCTTTACCACTTTTGTGACAAACCCCATTATGTTRTATTTTTATTCAAAACCCCCAAATGTTTCTAGATATTAAAATATGCACCCCCTAAATGGTATTTTGTTTAAGTTTAAACGGATATGGGGCCACTTATCTAATTTTCCTCCTAATTCACATGTGAACTGTCATTGCTACCTTGATTTACCCCCCAACTGCCATCTCCCTCATTCACCACTCTCCTCATTCACCCTTTGTATGCATCAATCATCATCAACCTCTTCAGACTTCTTCTCTTTTGGTCAACACCCCCTTCTCCAAAAGCAACTCATTAATCAACGCATTTTGCCACTCCTCATGGCTCTTGTCACCCAGAAACCACAACCTTCTTCACCACTCTAAGAATTCGAGAAATTGCACGCATAAAATCTCCTACCATGATTCAACTTCATCCATGAACACATCACTCTAGCAGGGATCCCAAACATGCATCTAGTAGTCATTTCCTTCAAGAATAAGTTCAATTTAGCAATCACAAAACAACTCCCAACAACAACCACAACCCCAAATTAATATAAAACCCTAAATTCAAAAATCAACACTAAGTTGAGAA
>SNQN01000866.1:97782-118114 GCA_008642245.1 Bassia scoparia | reverse complement strand
CTCAATTCCAACTTACTTACACAAAATGTCATCTTTTTAGAATTTCAAATCTCATCTAAAAAAWTTTCATTTAAAATCCACTACATTCACTCTTTTACCAACTTTCACAACCACTGTTTTTCTCTCTCCACCATCACCATAGTTGTTTTATTATTTCCATCTCCATTTCTCACTCCCCACTATCGTTCTCTCTCCTCAATGTCATCATCGCTTTAATCTCACACCTACTTGATCGATTGTCACAATCTTATCTCCCTACCCGCAGTCACTATTTCTTTCTCCTCTATGCTCATTTGTTGTTAATAACGTCGCCACTCTCCTCCACTGTCGTACCGTCATTTTTCCTACTCTCCTTTGTTTTTCGTCGCTGCCACGCACTCTCCTCGTCGTTACTATTCTACTTTATACTTCTCTTTTCTTCTCCATATTTATAAGTTTCCACTCATATTTTAGAACCTACCATAAGGTTCGTCGTTAAGTTCAATACAAGGTGAATGTCTCATTGTTAGAGAACAATCTCAATGTTGTTCGATTCGATTTGTTTGGACTTGCTCGTCAAGTATTTCCTAGTATATCTTATTTAGTTTCCTAATATTAAGATGTTGTAATTAGGGAATTAGATAGAATTATGGTTAGGATATTATCCTAATATCTTTTTACTTGGAGGACAAGTCTAGATTTTTAGTATGTAAACTTCCTAATATATCTTTGGTTTGGGGAGCAAGCAAAATATCTCAAGAGATGTGGGATTCTAGATTAGATTTGTTTTAGCTAATAAATGGAGGGTTTTAGCTTATCATCTAGAGTGTTGAGACAAATTATTCGAGGGGTTGTATAATTGTGAGATTGAATACAATTAATACAATATTATTTGAGGGGAGGAAATCTAAATTTCCTCATCAACACTTGTCTCTTTTATTCTCATATTTTGCTATTGTTCTATTCTGTGAGGGTGTGTTCTTGAATCTTTCATGACTTGTTTGTGATTTTCACAACAAACTGGTATTAAGAGCTAGGTTTATTTGTGTGTCATGGGGGATTTTAAGGCTAAAAACAAAATAGAACTATTTAATGGGAAAATGAATTCTTCGTTGTGACAAAGTACTGTGAATGATATTCTTATTCATCAAGGTATACACAAGACTTTGGAGGACATAAGGCCAAATTTAGTGGAGAAGGACAAGCAGGAGGATATGCAACTTTGCGCTACAAGTATGATTCGGTTAGCCCTTACGCTGGAAATCAAGTACAATGTGTTGGATGAAATAAATCCAAACGATTTGTGGGACAAGTTGGCAAAGATGTATGTGTCAAAGTCTTTGGCTAACAAGTAGCTCTTGAAGAAGGATCTTTATGCGCTCGAGATGGAAGATGGTGCATCACTAGTTCACTACAAGATCAGCTACATAAGTTCAATGACTTGATCACCCAATTAGAGAGTTTAGATGTCAAGATTGAAGAGGAGGACAAAGAAATAGTTTTGATGACATCTCTTCCTAAAAAGTATATTACTAACTTTGTATATAAAAAATTAACTCTTAAGAAACAACTATGCTTTGGATAATTTGTATCCTAACGAGGCAGAAAGACATGAAGCAAGGCATTCATCATAACCCATTAGAGCGTTGGTAATAGGAAAAGCACAATGAAATGCAAGAAGTGAGGCAACCCTAAACGTACGTGAGAGATAACACATTCAAACAAGTTCCAAGTATAAGGACGACTTAGGAATGCAGTTGAAAAACTTCTGGAAGGAGCATGCTACTATTCGTATGATAACAATTTTCCTCACTAAGTGAGATCAAGGTCTAAAATGGTATCTTAAATTCGGTGCCCCAACACTTGTTTTTAGAGAGATGGTTACCTTATAACTGTTGAAGGAAAAATTTATACTTGCATGAATTGAAATATGGTTGATCATATTGTGAGATCAAGCTCCAAAATACAAGTCGCGACATCATCATAGATAAGAGAACGCGAGTTCAAAAATAAAATAAATCTCTCTGGAGTTTAATAAATGGCTATAGCATATATGCCAAGACTTCATTATTAATACCACATGTAGTGTATCATAGTGTCAGAAAAAGATGTAAAATTTTTGTTTGAATATGAAGGGTTTTCATCTCAAGGAAGGCTATCGCACAACAACAATTGAGTTGAGGGGAGATGAAGAACAATCTTCAATGTCCGATTCAATGTGTTTGATATCGCAATCAATATTCCTAACTATCTTATTTAGTTTCCTAATAAAATGTTTAATAGGAAGTAGATAATTTATAATTAGATAATATCCTAGCTTTTTAACTTGGATGCAGTATAATTATAATAATTCTCCTAATATACTTCTTCGGTAGAACCAAACAAAATATGTAGGATATGTGAATCGAGTTTAGATTTTTTAGCTATTAAACTTGTTGTAATAAAAACTTATCATCTAGGAGTTGAACAAAATTATTTGAGGTTTATAATTTGAGTTGAAGACAATAACACAATATTATTGATGAGAAATACTAAATTTTCCTCATTAGCACGTCTCTTTATTCTAATATTTTGCTATGTTCTATTTTGAGGTGTGAATTCTGAATTTCTACTTTGTAATTGAGTCATAACACTCCATAAACACACCTATGAAAATGTTGAAACCACAACTAATTAAGAAAAACACTATATTTATAAACTATATACAGATGTTACATTAGAAGTCTGTTAAATAAAGAGATTGCTAAGTAGTTATATATAATCCTATTATTAGCATATAACTGATATTCAACTACGAATTGTTATTATCATTTTAATGATAGTGAATGCAGAAGTAAGAAGAAAAAATAAATTGAGAAAGAATATAACAGTAGGTTTATATTATATAATTTTGTTTATTAGTTGTTTGTAACCCATACTAGTCTCCTTGCGCCTTCATATATCCTTATCAATACCTTGATAAGCAATTTGTAATTAATTAAGACTCCCCTAACATATATACAGACCATCATTTTATTAATAGCACAAAAACTAGTCTACAATTTGTCAACCACAAGTACCCCACATGTATCCAAAGACCAATGTAATATTGTGCACATGAAAGGCATTATTTGCTTCCAAGATTTAGGACATTAATTAGTGAGGTTTGAAAAACCATCTGATGTATACAATAAACTTCATTTTTTTAACCAAAAAAAGAAGATGATCAGAAATGAAAAATCGGGAAAAAAGAACAAAGATATATTTTTTGTATCTTATGCGGATTGGATCGTGTAAACGTTTGTAAAAAATATCAAATACAAATCCAGCAACAAGAATGCTTGGGAATAGTCGCAACGATTTTCAAAGTAGGGTAGAAAAGTTCGAATTTTTTTGCAACATAAAGGTGAATTTGAAAAAATCAATGATTACTAATACGTCTATATCTGTATTTTCACACTTCTACAAATGCAATCAGCAAAAAACAAAATGAAAGAGTAAGATAATGGATCTAAAATCTGAAAAAGTTACTACTATCATTAATTTAAAATTTAATCGCGTATTGCGCACTATAAAAGAATCAAAAGACATTGGATACATATCAATAAAAGAGCTTTAAGTTCACTCAAGGCACGGGCGCTAAATAGATCAACACTGAATCAAATTTTCATCAAATAACAAATGATCGTCGAGCGATATTTTCGAGATAAGGAGTAGAGTCGGTAAACTAGCCAACTCTGAACCAAATATTAGGACAAATCTTTACCTGAAGATGGTCAATCCCAGGAGGAAGAATTTCAACAGAATTGGTAAACAAAAGAGCAATTCAATACATAACTTGTCAAGATATTGACATTATGCATCCTGAATGTTGGAGCAAACAAAAGGATATTAAGAGAAATCAAGTTGAATTTCAACGAATCATCCAAACCAATGAGGAAAGTCCTACTTTGTTAGTTTCTAGCGCATTAAGAAGCTCGTAATCAACAAGACATGTGGTTTTCGATTCTGGTGCAAGTAACAACATGTGTGGCAAAAGAGAATATTTTATTGACCTTGATGAGAAGGTATAAGGTAATGTAAGCTTGGGAGATTCATCCAACCTACAAGTTAAAGGTAAAGGAATAAATAATCAGAAGATTGGAAATGAAGAATTCATTTCAAATGTTTACTAGATTTTACTCGTGCAATTGCACGGTATACATAAAAAACTATGGTAACATATACAACTGCAAATATGATATTTTCTCTCATAATATGAACCACATGTTTTTTTTAATTTAATCGAACTGTTCAATTTTAAGGTTGAAAATTTGGTATTTTTAAAGTTTATATGATCATTTTTGGAATTAAAAAATTCATGGTTTTTTAAGAATTTAAAACAAACTGATGTTCCCGTTGGAAAAAAGCAAAAACACATGGTCACCAACAAAAAATATTTTAGACATAAAACACATAAAAAGCTGCAAAAATTTTAGAAAAAAATATAAAGATTTTTGGTTTAGTTAGTTGAATATTGTTGGGTCAATTAGGTGTGTCACGTGAAATTTTGTACTTCCTCCGTATGAAAATGTAAAATTGTTAATTTTGACTCGGAGCAAGGTTTTACAAAACATTTGCTATACCCAAGAAAATACATTAGACAAACAAAGCTAGTATGACATGGAAATTATATGTGCCCGTGAGAATGTGGTTGTTGTATGCATAGCGTCGTATTGCATGGTTACATATTTGTAATTATAATTATTTATGCAGAAGTTCTTATATGCAACAGGTGCACAATAAATTATATAGTGACTTTTTTAGTTTATATAGTAACCCGTTATTCACTTTACATGTTCAAACCATTCATTAACTTTCCTTTTTTAATTCACGTGTTCAAATTATATGGGATGTGATGCAGAGTTATGAGTGGCTCATTTTTAATTACTGCTGGTTTTTTCAACTATATATATGTATATGGGGAAAGTTTTGTTTTGGAGGGAAATGATATGAGGAAATAGAATTTGGAGGGAAAGCTTGTGGTAGAGTTTTGGGGTAGTTATTACTGCGCACATTATTTTAATATAATAGATTTTTTGCCGAATATGAAGATCAATATCCTGAGTATTGGGCAACTCCTTGAAAAAGGATATATCATTCAAATGGAGAGCGATAATCTTCAGCTTCAAGATAAGAGTGGAAGACTTATTGCTCAATCAAATATGGCGAAGAATCTCATGTTTCCGCTACAACTTAACACTGAGGTACAAAAGTGTTTTTATAGTGTTATTGAGAATGAATCGTGGAAATGGCACAAGCGTTTAGGGAATTTGTATTTTAATGGCTTAAAACTTATGGAATCAAAGAACATGGTGCATGGATTGCCTACTATTGAAGACCTTAAACATGTTTGTGAAATATGCATGGCGGGAAAACAAGTCAGACTTCCATTTCAAAAGGGATTATCATGGAGAGAAAAAGCACCATTGGAATTGGTACACACAGATATATGTGGACCATTGGAGCTCGTATGTTTGGGAGGTAATCTCTACTTTATAACCTTTATCGATGTTATAGCAGGAAATCGTGGGTGTATATGTTAAAGGAGAAATTGATGAGTCACATTCATATAGAGTTTTTAAGCAGATTTTAGTTGCTTGAGGACAAGCAACAGTTTATTAGCTCGGGGGAGTTTGATGAGTTACATTCATATAGAGTTTTTAGGCTTATTTTAATTGCATTTTAGGCATTAAGTGCACTAATCATCCGTTTTGTGATCTATTACGCTTTGTTTGTATTTCTTAACTTTTCAGGTAGTTTTATAGCTATTTGGAAGCTTTCGAAGCAAGATGAAACGAAGTGGATGATTTTAAAAGGAGAGTTGGTGATGATGGATGTTTTACACAAAGATTTACATTATATGAAGCTTAGTTGAAATTCATAAGGATAATGGCATAGCTTATTCGAATTAATATGAGCTAGAATTGAAGAAATAACATTATTTGCGAAAGATTAGTTTGACTACCTTAGACTATTTTGGTCATATCTCGAGTTCTACTTATCTAATTAATGCAATTCTAGTTGCATTGAAAATTGTACTTGAAGAGCTTCACAGTACAACGATAGGTCACACGCCCATATGCAATGCCTAGAACTTGAGATAAAAGCTTCCAAACTTGAACCAGTGATCCAGGATCGAAAACCAGGGCACGCTAGTTTTTCTCTTCACGCAGCAGCCGCTTCTGCATAGTCCGCTGGGCCACCAGCGCCCGCTGGTTGGACCTTAGCTGGGTCATGTGCCACAAGTTCCATTCACTACTTTCCTAATTTTGTACTACTTTTTATTTTATTTTTCTAGAAAAATATAAATACTAGAATACAATATTTTCAAAGGGGAACTTTTGATATTTCTGAAATTAGGAGTCTACTAGTATTATGCTTTTTCATATTCTCTTCTTCCACCTTCAACTTTGAAACCCTAACTTTTCTTTTCTCCATTAACTCAAGTTTTAAGGTATTTTTTTCATTGTTCTTTATCAATTTTAATTATTGTTTTGCTTTCTAATATAGTTTATTGTTGTTATTCATTTATTCCTACTCCCTCCGTACCGATTTGTTTTTTACGTTTGTAGAATTACACGTCAATTAAGGGAAATTAGTATTTGGATAAATTATGTTAGTATTATTTGGAAGTTGTAGTATTCTATTAATTTGTTTGAGATGTGTGCAATAAAATTAAAGTAAATCTTTTTATATTTAAAAATGAGGGGATGAGATAAGTTTGGATGGAATAAAATCAAGAATGATGAGTAATTAAGTAAGGGGTAATATTTATTATTTTAGGGAAAAAAGTAACATTAATGGGTAAAAAAGTAAAGTATGAATAATAAAACGTAAAGAATAAAAGGGAACACCCAAAAAGGAAACGTAAAAAACAAACTGGAACGGAGGGAGTATTAGTTTTTTACTGCAAACTGCAATAACCTGATTACTACTAACAAGCAACAACAAGAAAGCAGAAATATCATTTGAAATGCCAACTTGCAATTGTATTTGTATCCAATTTTTCAGTAAAGCGACAAATTATTCACTCACAAGTCTCACTGATCAACAAAGAGCAATTCAAACCTATTTGAAAGCGTAAAATTAGGAAGAAAGAAAAACATTCATACACAGGATTAGGGGCAATGATTAGAGAAGTAGATTAAGAACAAAATAGTGATTGAAGTACTGAGAAGTTGAGATTGATGACTGGATTTGAAAGCGATGATGAGTTGATTTCGATAGAAATCGTTGGGAATAAGGGCACAGTTTGAATTAAGAGAGAGAGAGAAGAGAGCAGACAATACGAAGGAGAAAAAGAGATGGATGTCGCCGTCTCCGTATCTGTCGACTTCGCAGATCAAAAAAATGAAGTGGGACCAGTGTATAATACTACGTATATGAGTCAAACATATACGAGTCAAACAGTCCGTTAAATGCCAGTTAAGTTTTCCGAAATGTCATTTTTTGGGTTTTTGAAGTTCAAGGGCAATTTGAAGGGTCAAGTGATGTGCATTTTGGAAAAACGTTAAAGTTCAGGGCACCTATGATAAATCCCTATCTTAATTGCATGCATTGCATTGACGCAATGATCATGTACTATCTTGCACTTCCATTTACGGAGAATTCTAGGTGCATATATAAATTCAACTAGGCTCCATATAATTAATACATATATATTCATCATATCTACAA
Organism: Bassia scoparia; assembly: GCA_008642245.1. NCBI lineage: Eukaryota > Viridiplantae > Streptophyta > Magnoliopsida > Caryophyllales > Amaranthaceae > Bassia > Bassia scoparia. The sequence goes on along the minus strand of SNQN01000866.1, from coordinate 110,437 downwards.
TCCTACATATACATATATGTACCTTAATAGCGTTGATATAAGTATTATATATGAACTTCAACTTATTATTCTTCTAACAATCGACATGCGAAAATACTTAAATTCTTCCTAGTTATTCATTCTCATTATAGACTTAGGACTTTACCAATTAATATATTTTTTCGAAGTAAATGAAAATTTTGCTAGATAGCACAAAATATTAGTAAAATACCTAACTAAACTTATCACGAAACTATGCGTTCGTTCAACAGAAGACTTAATGTGAGCCATCACACAATGGTATGTTCTATTTTCTTTATTTTATGTATATGAATTTATTTTAGTTTCGTTTTGTGAGTAAGGAAAAATAAGTTTGTTCTTTCAACCTGTTTAAATCACTTGAACTTAAAAATAAGTAAAATATGTTGAACAATACCTGTATGTATTGTTTAACTTATTTTTCTTTTCCAGGAATAAATAATTTCGTTAATCTCTATTATATAAGGAGGGGGGAGAATGTTCCCCCCTCTTAAAAGTCTTTTATACCTTAATGAATTTTGAAAAAGTCTTTTATACCTTAATGAATTTTGAATAATATGAATTAATGTGTTTAAATTACCTTTTGCTTATGATGTGATTAAAAATGATATGTTTTATTAGTAATAATTAGTGAAATTTTTAAACAATGATTGAAGCATTAATGGTTTTATTTTGAATTTCAAGTCATATTATATATAAAAAAACAGTTAATTTAATAATGTATTGCTATAAGCTGTAACATTCTATTTTGATACATACTTTATAATTATTTCTAATGATGAACTACAATTTTCATAAACCTAAGCGCATCGCGTGCACATAAAACTAGTAAAAAAATAAGTTGAAGAGAACAACTTATTATTTTTGTCTTCACATTAAACTAATATTTTATTTTATTTTTAAAAAAACCTTCGCTAAATTCCGAGAGTAAGAATAAGGTAAACAAACTTATTAATACAATTATGAAATACTCCAGTAAGGTCCATTTTTTTAGTCTGAATTAAGTTGAATTGAAGTGGCCTGGTTGAACTTAATTGAATTAAACTGAGCAGAACTGAAGTGATTGAAGTAATAAGTTGAATTATACTAAGTGACTAAAATAGCTTAATGAACTAAAGTCAGTGAAATGGGTTAAATTGAACAAATGAATTACTACTCGGTACAAATTTAAGCCTAAAAGAAACCTAAAGCTTTAAGTGTACTCACTATCGATAATGTCATATCATCTTGCGTTTGTCATGACATATATATAAATATTTATTATAGAAATATAAACTTATACAAGTTTGATTAATCAAAGATAGTTTGAAAGCTATGATAGTTGATTGAGCTTCTCTTTATAGTTTGTGTTATTCCTTCTTTTTTTATACCACCATTATAAGAAATTAAATGCATACTCTAAGTTTGCATCTACTAACCAATGTACTTAATTGTTTATCTAGCTAGCTAGCTTGAAATTCATACAAACGATGGCCCCAATAACCTTATTGGAGGTTGGAAGTTGATGAACTTTAATCTTTAAATTCGTCTCTTCGACTAAAATTCATGAACAATCCATATTTCTACTACGTTGTTTATTGTAAATTGCAACTTCTCATAAACCTAACGAATAGTAGCACATGAATTTGAAGTCATGGAATGTTATATCACATTATGTATGTCAATTCTTTGTCTATTGTACTTGCTACTGTGAAAAAGGTACGTGTTAACGTTATATCATGCAATCTTACATATGAACATCAAACGCGCGTTTTTTCTACTCTGTATTTTTTGTTTTTCATTTTCTTCCGAGTTACATAAGAAAATAATAAGTTTATTAACAATTTATAGAATTAACTTACGGAATAATAATTATTAAATAATAGAACCTACTAAATAGGATAGGCAGTAGGTAATGCGTTGTTTGATTTTACTACTCGCTAATAATAAATAAATTAGCTAACAAATTTAATCTTATTATGCAGCTCCAACTACACTTTCATGAAGTGCGACATCAGCTCACTATTCTCATACTATGACTACATATATTGGGCGCGAACAGCAGGTTGTAGTTTGGCGGCTACCTATCCGAGGGGCCCACGTGCTCCTCCTGGAACGAGGGGGCCTACGGACAGGTAGTTGAACAAATGAACAAGTTTGGATCAAACCTAGGCGAGAAGACGAGGACTCCCCTCGTCCACGGCCAAGCATTCGTATCCGAGGACGGTCATAAGTGCTAGGCACGGTCTCGGGGTCGCTCGCCGTAAATGCCGGGTTTTACACCCGAGCGAGCACGGACTACGTGGCGCGCGGGTGGGGAGGCCTTGGTGACGAGTCCTATGCATGGTGGAGAAAAAGTTGCGTTTAGGCCACCGATGTTGGTTCCAATCAGCCTTTAGAGATGGCTAATAGAAGCTGGGTGAAACCGTATAATGGGTTTACGTATGATCAATATAATGGGACTAAAATTGGAGGACAATATTTGATCATAATGGTAAGAGCATATCTGCTGCTGATTTGTTGGAGTATGCAAATCCTAATCAACGGTTGTTTTTTGTATGCTACGGCTCATAGGATCTCTTTACTACCAAAGGTAACTTCTCCGCCCTTTACTTTAGCTCTCTCTCTTCTTTGTAAGTTAACTAGTTTTTATGCACGGATATGACATAAATTTTTCATATATGTCACTTCATTTACAAAATCATTTACCGTACATATTTTGTTTGAGAGTTTTTTTTTAACAATTTTCTTTATAAGTTATTTTTAACAATGGCAATGTATGATCATTTATTGTGATCATATATACCATCTACTCCAATTAATTTGTTAAACAAAAACTCAAAAGTAATGGAGAAAAGTTCATTTTCTAGTGACCTACGTAATAGCTGTACTTTATAGCCCTATATCAAAAGATAATAGGGTTTGTTTGAGTCATTTAATTATTTTATTTTATTATTATTTTGCTTTTTGAAAGTCAATATAAAATCATATGAAGTAAAAAAATATGAGACCGAAATAAAATGATCTTAAGAAGTTCGACAACTTAAAGTATTTTTGAATTTAATTTTGTTTCCAAAAATGAAAAAATAAAAATAAATACTGGACAAACTTAAGGCATAAGTTTAATATTGTTTGTTTTGTTTAGAGTGACAAGGGGAAAAATGTTAAACATAATCCTTAGAGTTATGTATCCGTATAAGTATTATAAAATTGAATTAAATATTAATTACTTTGATACTCGTCTGATTTTGTTAATTTTTTCAAATTTTTTTAATATTAAAAATGTATCAATGTTTATAAGGATTACATATAACATTGTCCCTAAATAAGATATTCTTTGCGCTCCATTAAATGTTAATATTAACAATAGAGAGATATCTTAATTATATACTAGTAGTACTGATATTCATTCTCACTTCCTCTCAACATTAATAATAACATAAACTCAATTATGTGAATTATAATATATTGATTGCGATAGTCAAAATTAATTTTGATTTTGTAGAGAGTGCCCATAGAACCAAAATACGAAGTACGAGAGAATTTAAGAGGGTGAAAGGTTCCGAATACTATAAGCCCCACACCTATAGGAAAAAAACAATATATATTTTAAAATAGACTCAATGTCCATGTACATAAGGTCATGTTTAAGTCGTCTTATTTATAGACAAATTGTATGTTTTAGTGGTTCAATCATATAACATAATACAAGTAATTGTTAAATATTACCACTGGAATTGGCATAGGTTGTAAATGTGATTGGGAATTATAATTCTTAAAGGTCATTTAAAAACTTTTTCATTATCTTGACTTGTTTGTATTTTAATTTATATTTTCAATAACCGTAAATCTCTATTATATAAGGAAGGGGGAGGAAGATGATGTCCCCTCATAAAGTCTTTTATACCCTTAATGAATTTTGAAAATTTTGAATTATGTGTCTAAACTACCTTTTGCTTATTATGTGATTAAAAATGAAAATTATATTATATTAGAACTTAATTAGTGAAAAACTTTAAACAATGAATTGAAGCATTAATGGTTTTATTTTGAATTTCAATTCATATTTTAAAAAACAATTCAATAAAATTGTATTGCTAATTAGTTATAAACATTTATTTCTGATACATACTTTATAATTATTTTTATGATGAAACACAATTTCATAAGCCTAAGCACGCATCGCGTGCACATAAAACTAAATGGTAACTAAAAGAGTTGGTGTAGTAGGTTGAAAATTATAATTACTTATATTTGTCGATCACCACTCTATAGTTCTACTTCTACCCCATTGCTATATGGCAATATTAAAGCAGAGCAATGGAGCCAATGTACTAAGGAGTATAAAATAAGGTTCAAGCTAAACTGAAGCTCCATAAAATAAGCCAAAATAATAGGGTCAAATTATAATAGAAGTAATAAATTATTGCATTAATTGCACAAAAAATTACTCCGATTTTATTTACTTGCATATATACCATAATGAATATATCAAATTACTTGTATCAATTCTATTTAAGCTTGCAATGTACACCTCATCAAACATTTAATAAAATACTTTTAAATTGAATAAAAACTTTGAATCACATTATTATCTTCTTACTTTTATTTCATCATCAAAAATTGCCTCATTACAACTTTCAATTAAAATTTTCCTCAACTTGCACATATTCCACTATCATCAATACTCTCCTAAAGAGCAGTAAACATGCTATGTGCGAAGAAAAATAGATAGAGATAATATTAAGCACTCACTGTATTACTCCAGTGCTAAGTGCTATGGGAACTCTAGTGTAGATTTCCCTAAATCTAAACCACTGAAAAAAATACACTAAGTACCGGCCGTTTGTTAATATTAGTAAAGGAAGGAAGAGAAGGAAAGGAAGAGAAGGATGGGAAAGGAAAGGAAGAGAAAATAAGTTTATCTTCCATGTTTGGTTCAAATAGAGGAAGTGAATGAATCCAACTTAGTTTCCCATTTTTGTTAGTCATTAATAAAGGAAGGAAAAGAAGTATAAAAATTAAGTTTATTTTCTCTTTCCTCCCAAATCTCCCAATTTTGGATTTGCAAAGAAAGAAATTGTAAAAAAAAAACTTTCTTGTCAATCACTTCCAGTTCCTTTCTTTCCCCTCCTTATTTTTTAACTAAATGACGAAAAATGTAATTTTCTTCACTTCCTTCCTTTCCCACCATTCTCCTCGTCCAAACAGATTTGTAGAGAAATAAGCCATAGAGTTTCCTTCCGATCACATGAGTATATCACGAATTTTATCATGTAAATAAAATATATATAAGTAATATAAAGTATTTTCATCATGTATGTATTCATTTGAATGTAGAAAGTCTTTAGTCTAGAGCATAGTTGAATAGATAAGGCCAGGTTTGTATCCTGTAAACCTAAGCATGTGGGATGGAGTTTTTTCTTACCATTCCCCGATTGACTTTCAAAGCATTTTGGCGTAAGTCATTTTGGATTGACCTGAGTGAAGTTCCGGTCTAATATGATCCTGTACTGTCCGACTATGTGGTAACACAAAAAATGCTTGTCAATTAAAACATATACGTACATAGTACATTACATGGTTCATACATATAATGCTCGTGTCTCATCTCTCACATACATGTATCCTAACACTCACCTGTGAGAGTAGCTAGAATCATAAATCCAATTATACTGCACCAACTTCCACTCTTGTAAAATAATTGTATGTCAGATCATCTGACACTTGTGTTTGAAGTAACAAACTACTTAAATGACATATTAAGCAAGTATGTAAAAACAACGATAACTAAATCTGAGAATTCTGATACCACAAACTAACAGGTGAATACTCTGCAAAGCAGTATGGTGTATTAGCTTGATCAAGGGAGCCTAAGAACATAAGATGCAAGATAGAATTTGGTCATGGAGATGGAATAAGTGATATGAATACAGTGGAGGTAATAATATCAGCAGGTGAAGTCTGGGACACCCACAACTGTTATGCTAGTGGAATGGGCCGAAAGCCCATCTCAGACAACATGGGTCAAGTCTTAGTGATCACCATTGTGGGCAAGGCAGTGTGATAACCAATGAATGCTGTCATGGTACTTCACCTACTCTGTTGATTTCCTAATCCAAGCTGTTGGTATTACTATTGTATTACATTGAGCTGGAGTGGCACTAACTTTGCCAACTCCTTTCTTCACTCCTCCTACTGCTTACGAGTGCACTATGCATTTCCTTAATTCGTCCTTCCGTTTTTATATTACTTGCTCCACGTAACATGCTTCTTTGATTAACAACCTAAAAGGAGTTCAATTTTGTATCGTACAGATCATCTGCTCATTAAAATTAGGTTCATATTTTGAAAATACGCAACAAAATAAATTCTTAATAAATTCATATATACTTGAGGAATTAGGAATTAGCTAACGTTAATATATACTTAGTAACTAAACAACTACTAAAGCTAACTTGTGAACCTTGAATTCATTTATTTGCAGACCAGTCAGCCCTCAAGCAACCCAATTCAAAGACAAAAGACACCATTATATATTATGAGAAGAAGCATCAAGATTAAATAAACACTGTATGCTAGCCTAATTCTTGAAAAAAATTCATGGTCCAAAATCCTCAGGACACCTACTGTCAAGACCAAAAACCCTAATGACAACCCTTCTGTCACATTCAACTACTTCAAGAGAGGAGGATCTCGCCAATCTGTGTTAGAGGATGAAGCTATAATCAAGGTCATCGAATCAAAATCGTTCTCCAAATTCAAGTTCCTGAACTGTCAGTGGATATCTTTTGACACCATGGTTAACCTCCCCTGAACCAGCGGCCGGGGGGGGACGACACGGTTCACGACGCTGAACAGTTTTGCAAGGACACGTTATGACAATATGCATACCATGGAGGTTGTCAAGTTGGTAGGGTGTTGACAAAATTACAAGTTTATATGTTAGTGCTTAAGGGTTGTTGATGATCTACATTTAAGGCTTCTCCTGGGACAAATCCTCAAGCTACGTCATGATGCTTGGAAGGTACGCCACCAATTTTAACTAACACCATCGTTTTCATTATTATTTCATTTAAAATCTAAACAATGAATCCAATTCAACTTCACTCATGTTCACTATTATCATATCGATCGTATATATTATGATGGGACAAAATTTGATCTAACTCTTGCTACGTACTATAATAGATTACGGGTTCCAAATACATAAAGTGACATTTGTATATAGTTGTTGTACATTATGCATGCTGAAATTAATTAAGAACTACAAGTACAACTCAATCAATCAATCAGAGCCTTAATTTCATAAGTGAGGTCGGTAACATGAATCAAATATGATTATTCTGAGAGGTCATTCACATGAATTTCCCTTCACTCCCTACGATGAAACTGCTAGAGTACTAACTAATGGTTGTATTTCCTTGCAATTTTACAGATACGTGGGAGAAGGATCTAAAAGCTAGGATCGGAGCATCAAAGTAGAAACGAAGGATTATTCTTCATGTCAATACTAGTATAATTAATGAATTGAAATAATCAAGCTACTTTGTAAATGTCTTTCTTTGATTCTTTCTCTAACTCGAAGGAAATCTTATCTAACTATTAAACATGAAGAAATGTTCTCAAAGACATGATTGTTAGTTTCGTGTAACCAAATTGCTATACAAAAATGTTGATATTTACAAGCGAACATAACTTATTATGTGTGCTTAGGATACACTTACGTGCATGCATGGATTGAATAACCCAAAAGACAAGTCATATACTTCATATATTAAGCATTAAAAAAATGGTAAATTCCTAATTAATTCACTAGATTTGCAAATTCAATGACATTTCCTATAACTAGTTTAAGTGAAAGATAGAGTGTCTTTTCAAAGAGAGATTGAGTGATATGATTAACCACCGTCACATATTTTGGTGATTTCTTCTATCAATCCACTGGATTGATTAGTCAACCCTCGTAAAAGATTAGTATTACTCTCTAATAACGTTTGATGGTCCTACTCCGAAAAAGAATTCACATTATATATCACCCGTTCAACTGTGTATTTTGAAATTTAGAGTGAGCTGTTTGTTGTCCACAATGCAATATAGCTCCATGTATGTTGTTGGTCCATACTTTGGAAGATCTTAGATGAGATTGAGATGAAAAGATGTGGCAATGGCCAATGAAATAAGAGACATCCAACTGATGAGTTTATTTAGAGTATGTGTTGATGCGTAGTCAACAATGTTATTTCAAAAGACAAAGTTGTTGTTAGTTTGTGCCTTGAATCGGTTGTATGTCATATTCCCACTTCGTATAACTTTTACGAGGCTCTTCTATTTCCGTTTTAAAGTCTTATATTCCTTATCATTCGTAACCTAGTCACTTATTCTAACTCGTACTTAATTCTTTCCTCAAATCAATAATAGTCTCTCTCTTTTGCCTGTGAACGTAGCGACGCATTGTCGTGACCACGAATCTGTGTGTCTTTCTTGTTTATTTTTGCATTCTATCGCTTTGTTGATATAACACTGTCATGCGGTGATATGAAGTGAAATCGCTCCAAATTCACTTAACCACCTACACTTGCTTGGACCAAGCTAAATGAAGTAATTTGTGAGTGTAATCTCTAAATAAATTTGTAAGAGGTGATTAACATAGTTAATCCGGCGGTCTAGTTCGACCTGTCGAAAAAAGTTGAATTTGGACAACTAAAAATATCAATTTAGTTGAAAGTCTGACCTGTTACATAAGCTCGATTGACCCGCAAAGCCGCTCTTTTTTGACGATTTGACAAGACTTTTATTATAAGCTCGACTCGACCCGCCCATTTGATCACCTCTAATTGTAGTAAGGGAAATTTGCAAGTTACACCCTTGTATTAGGTCAATTTGCTATAAAATTTAAAGCATTGTCACCTCTAATCATTCGAAAATATCACCTACCATTGTTTCAAAATGTTACTTTGGCCGAAAATAATTACCAAATCGACAACCATACAAATTCAGAAATGCAAATAGAAAACTTGAAACATATACACCATGGACAATTGATTGGCTAATATTCTTCATCGTAAAGAGTTGTGGTGATCTATCTCTAGAGGAATGTATAATGTATCAAAATGTGATATGAAATCCAATCAAATAATATTAATAACAAAAAGAATTTATATATTGGTTAAATAAGGATAGTGGGTTAGGTGTCCACTATGTAAGAGAAAAAAAAAAAGAAAAATGGTCGTCTATGTAATAAAGGCATCTATGTAATTTAAAATCGTCTCTGTAAATTTTAAAACTGTCTACGTAAATTTAAAGTAGTCCGTATTTAATATTTTGATTGGCTTCTTATGCCCACTTTGATATATTTACATCCCTCCTCTATCTTATAGACCATAGTAAAACATCCATGTTGCATTTACAATCTATTGCAATGAAGTTCAAGAATAATAGATCAACCTAAAAGAAAGTTTGGGCCATGATTGGCTTCTAAGATGGCTGACCCATAACTGTTCTACTTCTTTTTTTCAACATAAGGACCAAAAAAAAATTCGTGTCCATTAATGGGCAACAGCAAGTTTTCATTATGTCTACAACAGCACAGTAATTTTTAAACAATTAAGCAGATAATTCAACATTTAAATTACATGAAAAGTGAAAACAAAAAGTTATATATATTTCCTGCACATAGATGTTGTAAAAAAAATTAATGCAAGAAAAATAATTGTGTTTTCCAGGATACAAGTAGAAGTGACGAATTAAATGTGTAATATTCAAAAAATATAGTATTAATTCATGTACATTATGTTTAGAGGTATATGAAAAGTTTTGAAAAGTTTTGAGTATAAAGCTATTAGGCAATACCTTAGAACTATACAGGAAATCTTATAAAGCTTTAAGCTCTGTTGTTTCGTAGGAAAACATTTTCACAGAAAATCATTTCAAGGAACCAATTTCATTGAAAATATTGACTTAAAAAAGTTTTTCTTGTTTGTTGTGTTTTACAAGAGTAACGAGAGATGTGAAGTGGAATACAAGGGTGATTACTTCTAGTCACGCCTGACGTGGAAATCGAATGAAAAACGTCGAGAGTTGTGGAACCAGAAAGCTCTCGACGTATGGACCTCTGGACGAAGGCTCTGGACTAACAGACCTCTGGACTTCGTAGGCTCTGGACTGAACAAGCTCTTCCACAGCTCTCGTACAACCTGAACAAAGGAGATAATCGTATTGTTATCCCCCCCGATGCTTAAGTCAATACTGAGCAAAAGAGGTAAAAGTACGAAAGGGTCAGAGAATCTCCCTTTTGTGTAGAATGTCAGAGAAAATGACTGATGTGAGGGTCTGAAAATGACGTAAATGGGAACATGCAATTAATGAGGTATTATACTGTTCCCGAACAATTGGCTTGGACTAATTCTCCTTAAAGCCCATAATTAGGTACTAGGGTTTCCTTTCAGGTTAATTTCTTAACTCCATCATTCTTCAGTAAGTTATACTCTCATCAATGTAAACTTGTACACGTGGCGCAATTTGAAGGGTACAAGTACCCTATTTCATGCTACGTGGCATTTATAAGGTGCCACGTCAACCAACTCAGATCCAGGTGGCATTCCACTAGGATGCCACATCATTTGCCCTCAAATTGAGTCAAACACACCAGGTTGACTCGATTTGGGAGCTTTTCGGCGGAAAAAAACGAATGTTGAGAACGATGCATGACCGTGTATGCGGTTGATTGCCTTGGATGACTGGTGGGTAGTGAAAATTTTCACCCACCTATTAAGCTTTTGGAGGAGAGAGAAATTCACATTATTGTGATTGCTCTGCCTTCTCTCTTCTTTCTCTCTAGATTTTACCATTTTACTGATCCACATTTCTAGCTTTCGACGTTCAGTTTACAAGCACTCTTAGTCCGTCGAGCAATACAGATAGACCAGAGATCAACCTGCGATAATCAGTACCTTTCTCCCTTACTTGAAATTTTATTTTTCTTGTTTTTACGCGCTACCCATCGAAAGAGTGATGCCCTTAAGATGGTGTTGGGGTACCATTAAACCCAGACCAACATCGAAATCAAGGAACACTATATGTGATCTGACTCTCTCGTTCTTGCTCACAGATTCACATCTCGTCATATGCAAGAACGAACAAACACGAAGACTCATCTGGGGAACAGTTCACCATCTCGTCTCGCCATCCGAGCTGATACCTTGGCTGAGAGAAGAAGTGCCTCCACCTGAGTCATGAGCCAACCCTCGTCAATCCAATCTGGAGATGATGAAAATGTTCCGAGAGGCCCCTTTAGGCAAACTATATCTCCTCCAGTGAGAGAGGAATACCATTAAGGGAGAGGTTGGACCTTCCCAAGGTCCTGTCGAGAGGCGCTCCAAAAGGACTCCTCGTCATATGGGAATGATGTCATCTTTCTGATGATCGACGATAACCTCCACCAGTGCAGTGATGTTCGCGGATGAAGAGTACATGAGTCCACTCAAGAGCCACCAAAATACTGGACTTATATGTGCCAAAAGGGAAAGAGCTCCCGACAATGTGAAGATATCTCATGCAGTTCATGAGAAGCGACTTGTTGGTACCACTCTTCACATGACTTCTTACCCAATCGACAGAAATTTGTCATTCCAGAATTGGGGAGACAATATTAGACTGTCTATGACCATCCCTTATCTTGGAGGTAATGACTAAGGCGTTCGTCTCCCTGAACAAATTTATGGAAATATTCGTTTTATGGGATCGCATCTGTCAGCTGACTCCCAATCTTTTCTTATTCTGAATTACTTAGTGTTTGTTGCTGTCAAAGGCTGGCTCCGTCAGTCAATGTCTTTGTGCCCTTCATCAGCTGAGCAAAACCCAGTTAAATGGGGTGGTTCGAGAATCACACACAAGGCAAGTGACTGTCTTCGACAAACCCAACAAGGCGAGTCTTGGAAGTCACAATTCTTATATTTTGAGATTCCACGATTCGCGAGCTGTCTGATGCTCAAAAACAGCACATACACAGTGTATTATACAAGTGTCCAAACTTCCCCAAAGCTAGGTCATCGGTGTTAGAGATTTGGACCCTCTCACCGGAGGAGAAGCAGCAAGTGGGTATTTCCTTGAGAAGAAGGATCCCTCAAAGTGATCCCAGTGGATTATGGAAAAGGAATCCAAGCTGGGAAGCCGATACCTGAAAAAAATTCCCAACAGTTGGGTTCCCTTCATTATTGTATTGGGATTCACTATTTCTCTAAGCTCCAACTCGTCGCTGTTAATGACGGGCTCGGAGTAGAGATAGGTTATATATTTGTGATTCGACTGTATTTTCCGATTTACTTATCTTCTTCTTTCTTTTTGCAGACGTGCTCGCAGAAAGCTGCCGCCAAAACAGAAAGGAATGGATGACTTAGAATATTTCGCTGAACTCAGACAAAGTCGAGTGATGAACCCGACGAAAAGAAAAAGAGAATAAGGTATATCTCGCATTGTTCGATTCTAATAATTCCCTGTCCATCTCCACTTCTCGCATACATTACTTAAGGTCGAATGTGGAGATGGTATTTTCAAGCACTTTTTAACTGAAGTTTCGACATTTCACTTAGCCGAAACCTTCTTTCGACGAATCGAATAATGGGCGAATAGGGAGATGGGTATTTATCAAAGGTCAATT
>SNQN01000866.1:70075-97757 GCA_008642245.1 Bassia scoparia | reverse complement strand
TCCATCAACCAATTTCACAATACAAAGAACAAGTACGAACTATATGGTGGTACTACCGTGTACAAATATTATAATTTTTATACATACATGATACTCATCAGTCACTATCTAAAAGATAGGAGAAAATGTTTACATAGAAGAGATAGGAAAATGTCGTGGTCTAGGTGTGGGTTGCCAAATCCGAGGGTGGGTCCACTCCCACAAACAGAATTGTAATTCCCCAACCCCTCCCCCATTCAGCATTGATTCACCCAACTATATTATCAGTAACTCACACTCTCAACACAATTGCTATTTGCTAGCTACCGAATCCAGTGAGTGGACGCCAAAAAAAGAAGCTTTTTTTTTCTTTATGTTTTTTCCAAGTACCTCGCTCTTTTATTCCCTCACATTATTATATATAACTAATACACTAATTCTTACATACTTACATGGTTGCTACCACGTACCCTAAATCAAAAGGACAGGTATAATTGACTCTCAACTTGTTCTTGTGTTACGCATACGTAAGGGGTGAGGATCGTTTCCAATGGCCGGGAGGTGATGGTGGTTGCTGTGTTGATAGGAGGGCCGTGAGATCGATACAGACCGCCGTTTAGATCGTCAAGAGGCGTTTCCTTGTTTGGGGGAGAGTATTTGGCTGGAGACTTTACGCCGGCAAACTCAAAGAGGTCCCCCATGCACTTCTTACCTTTTATATCTTTTCAGTGTTAAGGAAACTAATGATTTATGACTTCACTAATAATATAGCACAATCAATACTATTAAGCCAATACTTTTCAAATTTTATCTTTGTCTATTTTTATTTTTTAAGTCACAATTCTTCTTGCAGATTGAATGAAATGATTGACGATTCATTTTCGTTACTTATTAGTCATCGTCGTTCACTTATTTGTTGTTTTTTTTTTTTTAAGAAGAGAGCATGTTTGTCTATACCAGCCTTTACATAAAACTAGTTTTTATAAGAGTACAAATATTTATCTGTAACCTAGTTAAATCAATTTATTTAACTCTTGCGAGTAGTTACATGGTTGTATAGTAAATTTTATCGGACCTCTTATGTATGTCATTACAACAACAACAAAAGATAGATATGTAGGAGTACTATTCTTGTTCTACATGACTAACTTTGATGGATGAATTGAAACATTACTTGGTTATAAGTTTGAAATCAACTAATTCAAGTTGCTTATTATTTAAACAGAAACAAGGTCCAACATCTGTTGCTAATTAGTTTCAATTTCCTTTATATTGAAACATTTTGTCAGCCGTTCCTTTTGATTAAGATTTGAATGATGCTTACAAAATTCCTTTACAAATAATGTTTCAATCATTCATTATATAATATCTCCTTTAGTGTATTGAATTGCAAAAGCTATTTTAATTGCAAAGTTCATCATTAATAAAGGCATTGATACTCTTTTTCTATAGGAAACAACCTTACTTATCGAAGCGAGTCATATCAATATTGACTTCTAATAATTGATTATGAAATAATATATGAGGAAAATTCAATTAAAAAAGTGTACGTAATTAATTATTGGTAGACTGATTGAGGAAATGAGAAATAAAATATGAATATTTTAAGTTCTTGCTTGACTAGAGCTTCATGCTATGAAACACAGTGTTAGGAAATTTATGGATGAAGATTAATGTAGGAGGTTCTTCTTAGGAGACAAGTGTTTGTTCTTGCTAAAGTTCATATTATTATTAATTGTAACATAAGTATCATCATTTAATTATCTTCATATATATAATTTGCTACTTTAATTTATTCCTTGCATGAAAAAGCTTAGTGTAGAGCCACTCATCTTATATAGTTATATTATCAAACATATATTGTATTCATGAGCTCATCTATTGTTGGGACTGGCAAAGAATTTACCTTCATCATAAGAAATAAAGCATACTGTTGATACTGATGAGGTCTAAGCTATTGATAAAGACTAAGAGCGACAGTTTAAAATTGGCTACATGTTTTAAACCACCCCTATTGTAAAGTGTATTGTTTTAATTGACTTATTCGCATTTTATAAAATATGGATTGAGATTTTTTAAAAATTTATAAAAATTAAAGAGTAAAAAATTTGGTCAAAAGTACAGAGCCAAAGTGATATATTTATTGAATAAATATAACATAAAGAGGACCAGGTATTGAAGACAACCAGGTCTCTTTGCCATACCAAAAAGACGATTCTAATACCTGTCTTCTTAAGCTAAGAGACCTGCGAATTGCTGTAGACGTTGTAATGCGGTCTCTTGGGCAATTTCAATCGGTCCTTTGCCATTTTTTTGTAAGTAGTTAACATATCCTTAGGGCCATATATAACGTTACTCATACATTATTGTGTTGTCTTTAGATGGAGAATGAGCAAGAAAGAGAGACAGAGGGAGGATGGAAGCTAGGAAGCATGACAGAAGAGTTAGAAGAAACAAAACAAAGCCTTCTAAAGCCAAAGAGGAAAATGTGATGGCCACTGCCTATCCTCCCTGGAGGAGAGCTCGAAAAGACGAAAAGAGAGCTGAAGAGCTAAATGGAGAGGGAATCGGAAGAGCAGATGATGAGTTCGAGTAGAGGACCTTAAATCGTCGAAGTCCGCCGGAGAATGCAAGCCTGCAAAGGAGAAGAGAGTGTGAAGAGTGGAGTACCAAAACAGAGATATTGTTACATTTGCAAACACCTTTTTCTGAAAGTAGTGTTGCCTGATCAAAACAAGACTAGTAGTAATAATAATCATAATAATGGCCCTTTTTTGGAGAGAACATCCTTCTCTTAGGAAGAAGAGCAAGCCATTGATACTTTGATTGGGGGTGTTTTCCAGGAGAAGAAGAACTGTGAAGTTGCTTCTGCCATGACTCCATAATATTCATCATATTATTTGGAAATGATTTGATTATACTGAGCATACTTTTTGATTACTTTTTTTTTCTCTTCTTCTAATTTTCCTTCTTATATATATTGTATTTCATTTACTTCTTTTAACTTCTGTTTTTTTTTTTCTTTGGATTTTAACGTTGTAGTATTTTGAAACGCAAGAAATGCTTTAGTAGTTGTAATAACAATGTATGAGACAATCAATAAAATTCATGAATGCACAGTATAGCCTTGTTCATCTTCGATTGATTTGAAGCGTATTCATGTTCAATTCTATTCTTTGTTGTGTATAGAAGATACATGATTGGAACTGAAGCGCCTCGCAATTTGTTGTAGGATCGGAGTTAAAAAATTTATTGAATTGTACTCAAGTATATAAGATATATGAAGAAGCGAGCTGAGGAGACTGATTGAGTTACAACCCGAAATAATAAACAAAATTATATAAATATAAACTCCTACTATATCCTTTCTCAATATTTCTTTCTTTCTCATGCTTCTGCATTTATTCATTACAAATTTACAAGACAATAAAATATGTATACAACAACTCTCTGATTAACAAACTCTTAAGTACACATCTAATAATAAGTATATTAAATAGTTTTTCCTAAATTAAGTTGTGTTTCAACACACCCCTCAAACTTTAATTTTCATTCCAAGCATTTTTTCAACTTTTGGAATGTGTCAAGTGATAGGGGCTTTGTATAAAATATCCGCAACTT
This sequence comes from Bassia scoparia, assembly GCA_008642245.1. NCBI lineage: Eukaryota > Viridiplantae > Streptophyta > Magnoliopsida > Caryophyllales > Amaranthaceae > Bassia > Bassia scoparia. Next base: position 94,157 of record SNQN01000866.1, on the reverse strand, counting down.
GCTCAGTGGTATAACATACTTGAGCTCAATTGTCCTTGCTTGCTTGAGTTGATCATATTAGAAATAAAAACGAGTATCATAATGTTTACTTCTCTATGTTGAACTGGATTTTTAGCAAGTTTTATTTTATTCAGAACATTATATTTTGACATAGTATGTTGTAGGTTGTTCTTTAACATGAGCAAGTACTTGCAAGAGATTTCTTAACCATAATGCTTCACAAACTGCGTGAAAGTTCTATGTATTCAGCTTCACAACTTAATAGTGCAACAACTAGTTGTTTTTAGAACTCAAGTAAATGCAGTTTAACCTAGATAAATACTATCCATTGTACTTCTTTCATCTTGATCTACGCACCTACATTGTCTGAATGCCTTATATGTTGCTTCATTTATGTAAGAATAAAACATCTTCGTAATTTAAGGTAACTTTAATATGCCTCACTATTCTCTTGCAGTGACACCAATTATTGATTCTTTAGGTGTTCCAGTATCTACTGTCAGCCAACTCCATATACAATGTCAAGCCTTGTGATAGTTAAGTTCTTAAACTTTCAACTAGACTCTGCATAAAGTTGGATTAATGAATTTTCCTTCTCCGACTTTCGTCGTCTTTATTCTTGCTGCGACAGGGGTACTCACGGGTTGCACAAATCCATCTTAACCTTTCAAGAATATCTTTTGCGTATCTTTTGTGAATAAAATCATACTTCACTTTCTGTACTTCCATCTCGAGAAAGAAATGCATCAGTCCACAATCAGTCATTTCAAATTCTTTGAACGTTGCCGCTTATACTCAAACATTTTAGATTGTTACCCGTGATATATAGATCATCAACGTAATTTTCACCATTCTTCTTCACATAGACTGCCTTTTCATACAGACACTTGACAAAGCTTCTGGATTAAGTATCCATTTATGCGCGTGTTTCCAAGCTCGTGGAGCTTGTTGCTTTAGAACATAAATTGCCTTTTCAACGAAGCACTTTTTTTCATGTCCCTTAATAATAAACCTTCAGGTTGTTCTACATCATTCTTCTGATCTAGAATGTCATTAGAAATGCAGATTAACATCAAGTTGATATATCTTCCATTTATGATGTGCTGCAAGTGAAATCATCATTCTCACATTATCTAAACGAGCTACAGGGAGCAAATACTTCATCATCATCGACTCCATATTTTATTGTAACTTTTGCTACAAGTCTGCTTGTACTATCAACATTGACAGGGCCTCTTTTGATCTGTTAACCATTTTAGTACACCTATGCTTTATACCTTTTGGAAATAGCCAGCTCCCATGTATATTTTTTTTTGTTGAGTGGATTTCATCTTCATAGACGTATCCATTTTTCTCTAGAGCATTCCTCAAATTTATTGGTTCATGTTCATGTTCTTTTTTTTTTGGCAAAATAAATCTATTTCTCGACTTCAATTGTGTTTTCATAAATGTCTCTTAAACTTCTCATCTTTACAGTGTTTTTGATGATAAGCCTTTTCTTCACTTGATAATGGTGTTGATGGAGATGATACTATTATTTTCTGGAGTCAATTGTTTAGTTTGTTCAAAATTTTTCTCCATAACATCATTATCTCTTCAACACAAATTTCTCTTTCTCTTTCTTCTTTTCTCTTCATTTCCATTCCAGATTCTCTCACGAATATTACATCTCTACTCTCGATCTGATCTCAGGGTTTTCAGCTTATATCACTTTCTACTTTCTAGCTCCATCGACCGTAAAGTGCTAAATGTATCAAATGCAACTGTTTCTTGATAGGGTCGTTGACTACTAAAAATTACATAAATACTAACTACTATAGTCAGGCAAGTGGCGCGACACTGATTGAAGGACAGTTAAAGTCACAATTTGAACCAAGTTCATATAATACTAACAATCAAAAGTTGGAGTTTTTTGTTAAACTAATTAGAAAACGCAAACGAAGAAGTGAATAAATTTGATAATTAAAACCTATAGGGCTAGAGGATTCACTATGCAACAATACGATTCACAGTGAAATATAGATGGGAATGAATTTAGGTAAATGGAATTATACTGCTCATAATAAATCTCACATTAACTACAAATTAGCTCTCGCATTAGTAATAAGGCACAAATTGTATATAATCATACACTCAACTCGCAGCTCTCGCATCTAAAGTCGAATGAATTAAACTTGCAAAACTAGTTGGCCAAACTAAATTGAATCACTACAAGCATATCAATTAAATTTACCAACCTAGAAGAAAATCTACTCCACTATTCTTGTATGAATGTAGCATTAGTTCATGATGTAGCATAGATTCATGATTGTAGCATAGTTCACCAACCCTAGAAGAAAATCTACTCACTATTCATAATTGAATCAAGCAAAGAAAGCAATAAAACACTAGAATTCATGATTGAGGAATTGTAATATCTAGCTGAGGAGTTTCTATCAATGCTTATTAGATTTTTGATGAGTATAAACGAAGATGGGAGAAGAAGAAGAATGAGATAATTGTACTTCAAAAATGAAGTGGGACCCAGTGTATAATACTACGTATATGACTCAAACATATACGAGTCAAACAGTCCGTTAAAATGCCAGTTAAGTTTTTCCTGAAAATGTCACTTTTTTGGGTTTTTGAAAGTTCAAGGGCAATTTGGAAGGGGTCAAAAAGGTGATGTGCATTTTGGAAAAAACGTTAAAGTTCAGGGGCACCTATGATAAAATCCCATTAAGATATTCCATGCGTGTAACTCGTTTTTACCTCATTTTTTGAAGGTCATCATCATCTTCTTCTATTTTAAGTTAAATTAGTTTCTACATTTATAAGGTTACCGAAACGTCAATTGAAGTTCCAATATATAATAATGATTCACGGATTAGACTCGATTGACAATAATTCTACAATCTCATGAATCTGCATTTAAGTATTGTATCTGTTCTGTATAGTCTATTTTTACTTGTTCTCAACAAAAAGAAGTTCAAATAAAAAGATGACATTTGTTGGTAGGTAAATATATTTGTTGGTAGGTAAATATATAAGTTCCGATAATCAAAATAAAATTATTTCTCTTACAAAATTATTAAGTTAAGAATGATGGATCATTAGCACGTACTTTGTACTATGTAAAATTGAGAATACGTGTTTAATTAGCAGACACAAATATGGGTCCTTTTCTTGGTGGGGAGGTGAGTAGTTGAGGGATAACGAGATCTACCAGCAACATCATATATATAGTATATATGTAAGTGTATTCAATGATATTATTATAACATTTTTTTTGATTAGTTTGGTTGATTTGATTATTTAATAACTTTGACAAATTGTATGTCAAATATGGGATATTGACGGCAACCTACATTACCACAATCATCAATCAGTGCAAAACTAGTATCAGTTTTTAATTTGCACTCATACCGTTCGATTTCTTGTACGAGTATCTTAATCTATTTATGTTATATTATAAAGCAAACACCCCCAATTTAGTCGATAATTTTTGTGCGGACCTTTTTGTCCCCAATGATACTATTAAAAAATTAGAAAATAAAATAATTACGGGCCTGTTTACACTAGTTTATTTTCAGTTCAGTTCAGCTCCATTATTCAATTCAATTCAGTTTAGTTCAGTTCTTAACCCAATTTCTCTCTCTCATAAAATATTCAATTCAATTCAGTTCAGTTCAGTTCAGTTCAGTTCAGCTCAGCTCCATTCAGTTCAGTTCAATTCAGTTCAGGTCAGTTGATTTCAGTTAATGTAAACAGGCCCTAAATATGAAAAGAGTAAATAAAAAGAATGTATCTTATCCAAAAAATTTAAAAACAATAAATTAAATGACTAAATATAAAGCAATGAAATAAAAAGAGAAATATCTCACAAATTAATAACATCACTAAATATAAAAATAAAAAATAAAAAATAAAAAATAAAAGAATATATCTTATCCAAAAAATTTAAAACAATAAATTAAATAACTAAATATAAAATCAATAAAATAAATATCTAACAAATTAATAACTTCTACATCTAAAACCCTATTTCGCAACTCTTGATATACAACTCATGATATACAGTTGAATTGTTTATGAATTTGTACATATTTTTATTATATTTTTAATTATCTTAAAAAACTATGCACGCATACGCATACATTTCTTACTTTATAGTAATAAAGAAAAGGAGGGACTCATGTAATGAAAGTGAATTAAAGAGTGTCAGTTTTTGCCATAATAGATGTGTGTATGTGTAGCAACTAGCAAGGAGATAAGTGAAAAAGTTAGGTATCCAACTTTACCTAAAGTAACAAATTGTGTACTCTTTACAACTTCTATTCAAGTTGATGTTATATTTATTGTATAATGCAGACTTTAATAGTCATGGTTTCTTATCTCATACGATATAATTGTGGTCTATATTGTTTTTACAAATTTTAATCTCATTAAGATAACAACGTAAATCCAAAGAAAAAAAAAAACAGAACAGTTAAAGAAGTAAATGAAAACAAAATTATATAAAGAAGGAAAATTAGAAGAAGAGAAAAAAAAAGTATCAAGAAAGTATGCTCAGTATAATCAAATCATTTCCAATTATATTATGAATATTATGGAGTCATGGCAGAAGCAACTTCACATTCTTCTTCTCCTGGAAAAAACCTCCCAATCAAAGAATCATGGCTTGCTCTTCTTTTCTAAGAGAAGGATGTCTCTCCAAAAAGGCCATTCATTATTATGATTTAATTACTACTAGTCTCTTGTTTTATCAGGCAACACTACTTCAAAAAAAGCTGCTGTTGCAAAAACTTAATATCTCTGTTTTGGTACTCCACTCTTCACACCTCTCTCCCTTTGCAGGCTTGCATTCTCCGGCGGAACTTCACGAAATTTAAGGCCTCTACTCGAATCCATCATCTGCTCTCCGATCCCCTCCAATTAGCTCTTCAGCTCTCTTCGTCTTTTCGATTCTCCTCCTCCAGGAGATAGAGCGTGGCCACCATTTCCTCTTTGGCTTTAGAAGGCTTTGTTTTTTCTCTCTAACTCTTCTGTCATGCTCCTAGCTTCCAATCCTCTCTCTGTCTTCATCTTTCTGCTCCATTCCATCACTCTAACGACAACACCAATAATGTATGCGACGTAATCTATCATATGCCTCTAGGACATCATTAACTACTTAATCAAATCAAAAAATGGCAAACAGGACCGATTTGAAATCCTGCCCAAAGAGCACCGCATACAAACGAACACCAACCGCTAATTCGACAGTCTCTTAGATAACGAACGACACAGTATTAAAAGAATCCAAGGTCTTTTTGCGTATGAGCAAAGAGACCCTGTGCTTGGTTCTCATATACCTGGACCCTCTCGTTATCGTTATCCATTAATATTCAAAAATATATCAACTTTGGATCTCTGCTACTATTTGACCTAATTTTTTACTCTTAATTTTTATAAATTTTTAAAAAAACTATCTCAATCCCATATTTTATAAAAAATGCGACCATAAGATCATCTAAAAGCAAATAAACACTTACAAATAGGGTAGAGTTTAAAGAACATGTAGCCAATTTTAAACAACCTGTCGTCTACTCTAGTCTATCAATAGCACTAGACAACATAGCATCAGTCATCAACAAAGTAGCTTAATTATCTTATGATGAAGGTAAATGATCTTTTGCCAGTCCACAACCAAATAGAAGCGTCAATGAATTCATAACAATATATGTTTGATAATATAACAACTATAAGACGATGGCTCTACACTAAGCTTTTTCATGCAAGGAATAAATTACAGCTAAGCAAACATTATATGATATATGAAGATAATTAAAATGACTGATACATATAGTTACAATTAATAATAATATGAACTTTAGCAAGAACCAATACAACCTTGTGCTCCTAGAGATAACCTCCTACATTAATCTTCATGCATTAAATTCCTAACCTCGTCGCTTTCTCTACATAAGCCTCTAGTTCAGCAAGATACCTTACAAATTTCATATTATTTTTCTCAATATTTTCCGTCAAATCAGAAATCTACCTAAAATTAATTACGTAACTTTTTTAACTTAATTTTCCTGCATATATTATATCTTCAGTAATCAATTATTAACGTCATAATACTTTATATGAACCTGCTATCACAACGTAGTCAACGAGTGTTCCATTCCACTATAGACACAAAAGAGGTACCACATACAAACTGCCTTATTAATGATGAACGTTTGCAATTAAAATACTTTTGCAATTCAATTACACTAAAGGAAGTATCATATATAATGAATGATCTGAAACAATTATTTGTAACAGCACATATTGTCAGATCATCAATACACCTAACTACACAAAAAGGAATTGCTAGCGCATAGCACAAAGAACTATTATCACATAAAACCACATACAATTAACAAAATAACAAATCTACAGCACAAACAAATCTACAATAGCACACACTGCAACTTCACTCGATTCTCAACATTACAAGCCAACTTAAATTAGATGTTTCAAACTTCTAATCAAGTAATGCTTTACACATACCATCAAAGTTAGATGTAAACACAACAGAGATAGTACTCCATCAACATATCTATTCCATTTGTTGCTTGTTGCATACTGACGCATAACATAACGAGTCCACATGCGACAAAACTTTCTATACAACGCAAACTAGTCACCACCTTCGCAAAGAGCTTATCTGATAACACATTGAATCTTACACTCACAAACTTACATATCTGATACAAACTATTCACAGTACTTATAAAAAAATAGTTTATTGTAAAGGTACTAGGATAACTAGACAAAAAACACTAACTCTGCTATCTTAAAAAAAAAAACAACCACAAATACACCGAGTCACAAGACGACATCGACTATCTAAGACACAATAAAACCAAAAGTACACAGAAAATGAATACAGTCAAACACAATATTACTCATAAACCTACTTCTCGCACGAACGAACTAGTAGAAACTTAACACAAATAATAAATAGACAAAGATAAAACTCACAATCTGAACAGAATATTTGAGCACACTTCACATATACTTGATTTCCATAACTATTATACTGAATACCAATAAAATCATAGCTTCCTTAACTACTGCAAAACATGAGAACACAACCATATACAAACAGGTAAAAGCTCACTATGGAACCCAGTACCATACTCCTGACGTTACTGCCGCGTAAATCTCCAAGACCCAAACTCACTCCACCCAAACAAGGCAAACCACCGTGCGTTTAACGACACTCTAAACGACGCCGCTGTATAACACAGAATACTCACAGGCAAACCTCCTACCCAAAACCCAGCAACCCACAATCCAACCGACCTCCCAGCATTGGAAACGTCCATATCACCCCTTACGTATGACGACTAACCCACAAACAAGATGATGACGTCAACTATTTACTCTGTCCTTTGAATTTATAGAGTACCCGTCCAGACACAGCAATCCCATCAGTACCACTATGTCAAGGAAGTTACGTTTATTATATCTAATAAAAGTGACACGGAATAAAAAAGCGAGCCGACCGAAACACACCAACCAGTACATATCAGCGAGTCCAACAAAAATCAAACAGCAAATAAAAAGTAGCTTCTTCTTTGGCGTCCACTCACTGGAACATTCTTGTAGCTAGCGCAAATAGCAATGTGTTGAGGAGTGTGAAGTACTGATAATATAGTTGGGTGAATCAATGCTGAATGGGAAGGGGTGGGAATTACAATTCTGTTTGTGGGAGTGGACCCACCCGATTGGCCAAACCACACTAGACACGACATTTTACCTATCTCATTCTATGTAAACATTTTCTCCCATATCTTTTAGATAGTGAACTGATGATGATCATGTATGTATGAAAAGTATAATATTTTCGTACATGTTAGTACCAACCATATAGTTCGTACTTTTACTTTGTATGTGAAATTGTTGATGGATTCTGGCTTCGTCTAGTCGTTTGATAAGATAATTAGATATTTGGAATGATAAAGCCTTAGGAATCCTTTGCAATTCAAATACATAAGGGTTACTTTGGTACAACCTTGTCCAAATCGTGTATATGAACTTAGGATGTCTTGTCTCAAAATATAATATTTACTTGATAACAATATACTACCAATGCCAATTCATCTTCCTTATCATACCTCCCGCAGACACACGAGAGGAAACACGAACGATAAGAATTGATCGAAACTTAAGAAATAGTTGCCAGTACAAATCTTAGCGGAAAAAAATGACGAGATTTAATAGGCAAGTTAAAATAAAATGCCCTAAATAGCACTAAATATGTTTTTGCGCTTACCACCTTTAAGAGATTCCATGCATATACGGAAAAAAAAACCAAAAAAACCCGCAATGAAAAAATCTAGAATTTGCCACTTTTAGTCATGGCTAGCTCCAAAGGTTAGAATACTCGCAGTTCAGCATGACAAATCTCGCATCAGAAATTCACAAGTCAACAACAACAACAATCTCGCACATCATAATCAATAGAAGATTAAATTGGCTGGCCTGAGCCCTCCTATAACATGTATTGTATCTACAGCCTACAGGCTACCAGCAGGAATGTTTATTCTTACTGAACTGTGATATGGCCAGCAACATATATCAGACTTAGATGAGGCCCTTTTGAATAGTGTGAGCCAGGCAGCCAGCTGGTGTACATCCAATAGATTGGGCAGACTCCTTGTCTTATTACTCGCTTCACTTCTTATTCTGCAAATTCTTAATAATTATTGAATAGAAAATATGTCAATCTTCTATATATTAAAAAGCAAACATTTTAATTTGATCGATAAATTTTGTATTGACTTTTGTCCACAATGATATCATTGAAAAATTAAAAATAAAATAACTAATAAAAAAAATATAAATAAAAAGAAATACACTATATCTCTTATCAATAAAAAAAAATAATATTAAATAACTAAATATAGATACAAATAAAAATGGAAAATCAACAACATAAATAATATTTAAATTTAAAAACACAATAAAAGAATATATCTTATCCAATTGTTTTTTTAAAATTAATAATTTAAATATAAAACATTAAAAAAATGAAAATATTAACGACACTTACTAACATCTACATCCTAAAAATAACAATTAAGCTGGCTACATTTCCAAAAGGTCATAAAGCCATAGGTGTACATAAAATGGGTTTACAAGATCAAAAGAGGCCCTGGTCAAAGTGTTGATAGGTACAAGGCAAGACTTGTAGCAAAAGGTTACAAGTAAAATATGGAGTCGATTATGATGAAGTATTTGCTCCCTGTAGCTCGTTTAGATAATGTGAGAATGATGATTTCACTTGCAGCACATCATAAATGGAAGATATATCAACTTGATGTTAAATCTGCATTTCTAAATGACATTCTAGATCAGAAGAAGTTTATGTAGAACAACCTGAAGGTTTTATTATTAAGGGACATGAAAATAAAGTGCTTCGTTTGAAAAGGGCAATTTATGTTCTAAAGCAACAAGCTCCACGAGCTTGGAACACGCGCATAAATGGATACTTAATCCAGAATGGCTTTGTCAAGTGTCTGTATGAAAACATGCAGTCTATGTGAAGAAGAATGGTGAAAATATACGTTGATGATCTATTATTCACGGGTAACAATCTAAACATGTTTGATGAATTCAAAGCGGCAATGTTCAAAGAATTTGAAATGACTGATTGTGGACTGATGCATTTCTTTCTCGGGATGGAAGTACAACAAAGTGAAGATGGAATTTTTATTTCACAAAAGATACGCAAAAGATATTCTTGAAAGGTTTAAGATGGATTTGTGCAACCCGTGAGTACCCCTGTCGCAGCAAGAATAAAGACGACGAAAGTCGGAGAAGGAAAATTCATTAATCCAACTTTATGCAAGAGTCTAGTTGAAAGTTTAAGATACTTAACTATCACAAGGCTTGACATTGTATATGGAGTTGGGCTTGACAGTAGATACATGGAAACACCTAAAGAATCACATAATTGGTGCACTGCAAAGAGAATAGTGAGGCATATTAAAGTTACCTTAAATTACGAGATGTTTTATTCTTACATAAATGAAGCAACATTATAAGGCTATTCAGACAATGATAGGGTCGTAGATCAAGATGAAAGGAAAAGTACAATTGGATATGTATTTTATCTAGGTTAAACTGCATTTACTTGGAGTTCTAAAAAACAACTAGTTGTTGCACTATTAAGTTGTGAAGCTGAATACATAGGAACTTCATCCGCAGTTTGTGAAGCATTATGGTTAAGAAATCTCTTGCAAGTACTTGCTCATGTTAAAGAACAACCTACAACAATACATGTCAACAATATAATGTCTCTGGAATAAAATAAAACTTGCTAAAAATCCAGTTCAACATAGTAGAAGTAAACATATTGATACTCGTTTTTATTTCTAATATGATCAACTCAAGCAAGCAAGGGACAATTGAGCTCAAGTATTGTTATACCACTTAGCAAGTTGCGGATATTTTTACAAAGCCCCTATCACTTGACACATTCCAAAAGTTGAAAAAAATGCTTGGAATGAAAAATTAAAGTTTGAGGGGGCGTGTTGAAACCACAAACTTTAATTTAGGAAAAACTATTTTTATATAACTTATATTATTAGATTGTTGACATTAAGAGTTTGTTAAATCAAGAGAGTTGTTGTATACATATTTTTATTGTCATTGTAAATTTGTAATGATATAAATGCAGAAGCATGAGAAAGAAAGAAAATATTGAGAAAGGAATATAAGCAGGAGATTTTATATTTATATAATTTTGTTTATTATTTCGGGTTGTAACTCATACTAGTCTCCTCAGCTCGCTTCTTCATATATCCTTATTATTACTTGAGTTAGCAATTCATAAATTGTTTTAACTCCGATCCTACAACTAATTGYGAGGYGCCTTCARTTCCAATCATGTATCTCTTATACAACACAAAGAATAGAATTGAAYATGAATACGACTTCAAATCAATCGAAGATGAACAAGGCTATACTGTGCATTCATGAATTTTATTGATTGTCTCATACATTGTTATTACAACTACTAAAGCATTTCTTGCGTTTCAAAATACTACNCCGCTGTTTAAGAGGTTGAATATTGAGATTACAGAAGATTGTGACGATGTGGCTAACTCTGGACCTCGTCATACTAGGACTAGGGGGGTTAGCGCTTCTGTTAGACGTGAGAGGAGTGATAAACTTAAGTATGTTAAGACTGTCGTTGATGGGGCTGAGGTTGGTTTAGAGGGTGAGGTTGAGGATGATGACTTGTGGGATGATATGGGTGCTTATTCGGGTTTATCGGAGTCTGAGCAAGAGGTAATTGGTGCTGAGGCTGCCAATCCACACAAGGTGATGCTGAAGAACTATTTCAGGAGTTAGATGTGGTTCCAGATGGGATTGGGGGTGAGAACGTAGAAGAGGAAGAGGGTGATGCTTCGAAAGCATCGTCAGTGCATTAGATAAAAGGATAAGCGGGGAAGGTTTGTTGGTTCTAAGGCTAGTTCTTCAAAGGGGGATAACAAGTCAAGTAAGACTAAGAATGATGGTTCATGGGTAGTCAAGGGTCCTATGGGCGGGGGTCCATTCTCTCATTCCTAGCTACGGAGGTCACGTTGCTGTGGATATTTGGGATGGTGTGGAACGCAAGGTGTAGAAATGTCAAATCGCGTGCACTCACATAAGGACCTATAGAAGTGGAGACTAGAGGAGATGAGTGTAGACATGAAGGTGGCTTTGAAAGAATCTGGGCTAGAGCACCTTCCTCCTGTTGCGTACGCTTCCATCGACGCACCCCTGAAATCTGCCCTCGTTGAGAGGTGGCAACCCGATACGAAAACCTTTCATATGCCTTTTGGGGAGATGACTATCACCTTGCATGATGTATGGCATATTCTACGCATTTCGATAGATGGTCGCATGGTGAAAGCTATTGGGGCTAACGTTCCTTTGTCGACGATGTATATGGAGCTGCTGCAATTAACTGAGGAACAATTGTTCAAAAAACCTTCCCCTATTTGGTTAAAAGGATTGGTCACAGTAGATGATATCTTATGTAGGGTTGCGAAAAAGGAAAGGGCCCCAGATGTTGTAATGAAGGGGTATCTATTATGTGTTCTAGGAACCACATTATTCACTGCGAAGAGCGGTTCAAGATTGATGGCTAATCTCCTGCATGAGTTAGATACATATGTTAGTAGGATTGGAGAATACTCTTGGGGATCTACTGCGTTAGCCTTTTTGTATCGGCAGCTTGGGATAGCATCTAGGGCAGAGTGTGCAGGGATTGGTGGATTTTTTACGCTTCTACAAGCATGGATTTATGAGTATTTCCCTTGTTTTCGTCATCGACAAGGCTCTCTTGCTATAACAAACAGTGATGCTCGTTGTGCCCAATAGAGTTGCGGAAAAAGCGAGAACGACCATCATCGACTAATTAGTTACAGGACGAGACTAGATCAGATGACAACTGGCGAGGTAATTTTGGAATTTGTGTTTGCAATCATTAATTTTTTTCCACTATGTTTTTGTTTGCGTGTAATGATTTTATATTTTAAAGGCAATTGGACTCTAACGAATCTCTATTTCWATTGTAGGTGGTGTGGCTACCTTTTGGGCCTAATCCAGAGGTGACAGTGCCACGTACTGTGTTCCTCGGTCGCATAGCGTTTCGTAGCATTGTTGAGGCATATAACCCCGACCGAGTGTTAAGGCAGTTCGGGCGTATTCAGTGTATTCCACCAGTACCTGACTTGCCAATTAAGGCTTCCCGACCACGCAACGTGAAGGCGTATGATGTCACTTGGGACGTTCGAGGACTTGCAAGATCGTGGACCAAATATGTGTTGAGTTATGGGTACACCACAGGTAACTGTCAGAGAATGAGCGACCTGAAGGCTGCACTATTAGGTCCTAACTGGTGCGTTGAGGAATACATGGAATGGTTTTTCCTATATTCTCATCCTATACTAGTTCGTGAAGGATCTGGGTGTAGCAATTTAGTAGGCAACCTTCGGACACACACGGATTACGTAAGTTTCACAACTAATTTATTTTGTTACTTTACTGTCGCTTTATATTATTCATTAACAACTTATTTGTATTCCAGTGGATGAGCAGGTGCGTAGATGCCATGAAAGGTTTGATGAGTGAGGTTGACAATGAGTCCATATACACTAGAGGCGAAGGCAATCATATCCGATTGGGAAGACTTATTGTCTTAACTATATTTGTATGATTTAGGTGGATTTTGTTTGCACTTCGAAATCGACTTTGATGTTTAGACTTTTATCCTTGAATATGTAATTTGAACTTTGTTATGTATACTATGTATTGGGACTGCTAATAATTATATCTGTATTCATCGTTAGACTTTCTACTTGTCAATTTATAATAAATTAAAACACGACAATTTCTCAACAATCATATCATAAGGTTATAAGTCAGATAAAACAGATCTTTGATAACTACTGTACTGAGTCAAAACATGCTACGCCAACTTAACCAAATCAAGCCATTTCGCGACCCTTTGCGCATACATGGCATCCCATCCACGAACAGTCTCGTCCAGAACCTGGTACCAAAGCGAAGCTACAGGTGGCAACAGACTATTCGGAGACAAGAAAAGTCGAACATAATGTCTCCTCGAAGGTATGTATCCAATAGCTAGCTCTTCGGTTGATCTAGTCACCGTGGAAGGACGGTGCCATGGCAGGATGGTGACAGAAGCTGTTAGATTACCATCTAAAACATAGAACAATGACACCGCAACATTCCAAATTTGCGCGATTGGGAATAAATCTGACATGACTTGCATCCAATGGTCTTCTCCCACGGGACCACCATCCCACCTGATTCTTTGAACTGCCCCTTCAAAATCAGCAAAATAAACTCTGCAATACAAGGGCTTCGCTGCTACCTCATTTGCAATCATTTCACGTAATTAAGGCCATTCATTTTGATCGTTCTTGAACCAATTCGCAACTACTCTGAAGCCACAGTTACCATCTCCGATGACATCAAATAGTCGGTCAATAAATGGTAAGATTATTGAAGGAAGCTCCCTAGTGTACCAGTAGTCGTCTATGCTCATGGATTTATCTAACACATATACAAAAATATACACATCTTAGTATACATAAATAGACATACATGTGTAAACAAACTCAATAATGAAGTTAAATTTCCGCATTTACCTGATTCATTGTCCGATGGGGCCATTGTTTTGGAATTTCCTTTACCGCTACACTTCCCACGCGCTTTTCCGAACTTTGAGTCCTTTGACTTTGCTACATACTCAAAACGACTGAAGTTACTGGATGTTGGGCCAGTGTTATGAGCTCTTCGACCCTTAGGCGCATCATTGACCTTTGGCTCTTCAATGTCCAAAGCTTCTGGATGTAACTCACCATCCAAGATGCGACATATCATGCGACGTGTGGCCGGGTCACAAGCCTTAACCTTGTCAACAAGTTCATGAAACCACTCCAAATCTTGTTCGAACTCATCAGCAAAGGCATCCATGTTGACACTTTTCCCTATCACAAGTGTCATCCTAAATGGATGTATACGATCTCTGTAGATCGGGGGACCGCCTCTCTCAGTGGCCCTCTTTATAGCACACGCACAAGGTAAGCCGTGAGTCGTCAGCAAGGCACACCCACATCGTGCAAACTAACACTTCATCACTAAGTTGCTGCATCCTATTCAACTCTGCTTCCAAGATATCAATGCAGAAATGTGACACATGTCCCTCGAGATGTTGAAATGGGACTTTCGGTCCTTTGCTACACCTTTTGGAATCCTCGAAGTGATATAGAAGATTTGTGTGCTGAATTTCCATAGCTCGATGAACGCTACTAAAAATGGTATCCAATGCACCCTTTGGTGGTCTCAAGCCATTTCTTGATAACTGAATGTTGGCTCTCTTCCCTATTAGTCGTCGTCTGACCGAAATGGAGTACCTTGTTCGTCCAAGCTTTTAAAACTTCTCCTTGTGTGGAAACCAAGTGCTTTCGAGATATTGTTCAATACATGGCCAGGTGACACAGTAATTATCCTTCAAGTTTTGCACTACATGGTAGTACTCATCCTCAGATTTTGCTTCAATAACTTCTTTCCACCTACCCCTCTTGAACCTCTCTCCAATGCTCTTGGTTGTCTTACTAGCCACGTAAGCCTCCACATCCTTGTTGATATACCACGTGCACAGTATGTGATGGGAGTTCAGAAATGTTTCTGCAAGAGGAGCTAAAAGACCCACTTCATGATCAGTCACTAACGCCGTGGGTTTAACTTCTACACCGATAAGGGTCCTCAGCTTGTCAAAGACCCATCTGTAGCTCTCCTTGTCTTCCTTTCTCATGAAGACATATGCAATCAAGAACGTATGATTTGTTGGTGTCACACTAACAATCTCAAACATAGCCATCTTGTAGCGGTTGGTCTTGTACGTCGAATCCACAAGAATAACATGAGGCCATGTACGAAGGCAGTTCACGCCAATGGGTGTGCCATGAATGCATGTCGTATCCTACGGGTCCCCAGATTAATTAGAATCCAATAGACATACTTCTCCTCATTAGCCAAGTGGAGAAACTGTTGAATCAAATCTCTACCCTCAACCATTTCTTTGCGTATCTTCATTTTCTCATTGTACACTTGTCTGATGGTTGGTTACAAGTGTGGGAATTTGTCTTTTAAAACACTTATGATCCACCTAGATTGTCCTCGGGCCGTCGTTAAATCCCGCACCATTTTCTTTGAATCAGGACTAAGATAGGCAAGTTGGCGATGTCCTTGAGGATAAACAATAAAGGGATGGTTGTGCATTCCGCAAACCCCGGCTTTAACGACAACTATCCAACCATCTCTTTCCTTCCTTACCATCCCCTTGATGCCGAAAGGACACTCGCACCCTTTACTCTTCGTATTCTTTCGAGTAGCTTGACTCAAATCACGATTCGCGCTACGGTTTGGCCCCGATCGATTGCATCTGAAGTACACATAAGGACGACCATCATGCTGATTCTTCTTCGAGATCTTCACTAAAATGAAACCAATGGTCAGGGCAGTTCCTACCAAGGTGATCAATGTAACTTCAATTAATAACAATTACACGTAATTAGTTATTCCAATTAAAATCAGACATGTTGAAGTTTACATAACGACCAACTGCGCTATATTTATAAGAATTATGCATAGTTTAACATGATTTAAAACAATAATTAAAATAACCAAAGAAAAAACAATAATAATTGAAATCTAGCATAATTAAACATGTCAATTAATAATGAAAGTCATATATAATTACATCCACCAAAACAAAAAGTTCATGCACAATAACACAAAATCACAATAAACCAAAACATATTAAAAAGTACAATTAAAACCACACATAATTAAATTACAATAAAAATCAACAACAAATTTTAATTAATAGAAAAAAAACTTTATAAATTACTATTAATCTTAGAACATATATTTTTAATCCAACAATTAAGCAAAGAAAATAAAAAAATAAATCTCTAAAGTAGAACAAGGTGGGTTCTACTTGTTAGGCCGAACCTGATGCTACAAGCGTAACGTGTGATGTGGAGCTGGAGATTAGAGGGGTTTAGTTTAGGTTCTCCCTAGCCACGTGAGCCACTTGCAGTCGAGTCGAGGAAAGCTTTGGACTGGCGAGTAGTGTTTCGTCGGATGTGATGCTACGAGTGCTTGATGAGTGAACGATATTCGTCCCTCCTGAGGATCCGCCAAAGGGGATTCGTCCGCAGGAGGGATTCGTCTGCAGGTAGGATCCGTCTACAGATGGGTTCGTCAGATGGAACCTGAAACAAAGAAGATAATCTTACGATTATCCTCCCTCYGATGCCTAAGTCAGTAAACAATAATGGAGGGGCTAAAAAAGGAAAGAAAAGAGTATAGAAGAATCTCCCTTTTCTGGTGGGTACAAGAGGTGTGATGTGATGTGAGGAGAGTATTTACTGATGGGCAATAACTGCTGTGTAATGAATGTAGTGAATAGTAATTGTCCCAAGTATTTATACTGCTCCAAATGGGGGCATCTCCCAATCAGGATGTGCCACGTGGCAGTAAGTTACTGGGCAAAGTCTATGGGCTGGCTTCTAGGTGATCCTAGAAGAGGCCCATCTGCCACTTAGGGTTACCTTTTCAGATTCCCTTCTTGTCTACCACATCATCATTATGCTAATAATGATGGATTTAAGAAAACCTGAGATTAGGAAGAAAGGGACACGTGTCACTTTGTTATTGGAGCCAGGTGGCAGTCATCAAAACACATTTTAAGGTTGCTTAGTCACCTGTTATAGGACACGTGTCATCCTACGAGGATGTCACATCATTTGCCCCTCAAATTRAGTCAAACTATTTCGTTTGACTTGATTTGGAAATACCATTTAGGCGGGATAACAATCCGAAATTCGAACAGTTGCATCCGGTTTGAAGAGGTAAATGACCTGTAGCACAGGTAATAAATTTTTACCCTTCTATATAAGGGTTGAGGAGAGAGAAAATCATTTATTGCGATTTTCTCTCTGCCTTCTCTCTTCTTTCTCTCTCTAAAATCCGTGTTTTACTGCATTGCATTCGACTGCAAATTCGTCAGGCCTTGATCCGATAGCATATTCGCCAACCGCAAGGAAACCTTATTTGTCCAGGTAAATTTCTTAACCTTGCATTCGTTCTTTGATTTGTTTATTATTATTATTATTTCAAATACGCTCGCCCATCGAAAGCGTGATGCCCTTTGAGATTGGTGTTAGGGGTATGAGTAAACCCAGTCCAACATCGCAATTTAGCGCTTGTGCACTGCCCGGCCTTTATTCGACGTTCTTGCCTCATGTAGATTGTAGATCCAGTGATGTCAAGAACGAAACAGACTCCTCGTCTCCCTTCTGGTGAGAACATCACCATACTGGTAAATGAATCGGCTCTAATCCCGTGTAGGGAGGGTGAGACGGAACCTCCTCCGGAGGCAAGACCTAGTTCCAGTTTAGAGCAAGAGCTGGAGGATAAGGATGGGGCGGATACTGGTCCGTCTGGTCAGGCAGTATCTTCGTTTGACGAATCTGAAGAAAGGGTTCCCGAGGATACTGGCCCTTCGAAGGGATCCGAGGACGATTCTAGTAGCTCTTCCGATTCAACGGAGGATGACAGTGGTGATTCAAGTGATGATTCAAGTGATGATGATGATGAATTGACGAAGGAAAGAGAGGATCCTTCGAAAGTACCGTCTGAGAAGGGACAAGTCGAAGATGAATCAGACGAGTCACTTGATGACGATGGAAATCCAAAGTTTGTCGAATGGTATGT
The DNA here is from genome assembly GCA_008642245.1 of Bassia scoparia. Classification (NCBI taxonomy): domain Eukaryota; kingdom Viridiplantae; phylum Streptophyta; class Magnoliopsida; order Caryophyllales; family Amaranthaceae; genus Bassia; species Bassia scoparia. The sequence continues at coordinate 75,830 of SNQN01000866.1, read as the reverse complement.
CCCGAAGGGTGAGGAGACACCCGAGAACATGCTGATTTCGACCAGGTCATATAGGAAGCTGCAAGATATGTCCATGACCTTGCGACACAACTTCCAGATTCCTCCCAGACAGAAGTTTCTGGTTCCCAGAGTGGGCAAATTAGTGCTCGACTGTCCTTTTGGCTATTATCCTCTTTACCTAGAGGTGATGGATTATGGCGTCCGACCTCCCCTTAATGGCTTTATTAGCAAGATCTTGAGGACTTACGATATTGGGATCTGTCAGCTTACTCCCAACTCCTATCTTCACATCCTTAACTATGTGACAGCTTGTGTTGTCAAGAACTGGGAACCTTCGATGAATGTATTCCTTCGCATTCACCAATTATGCAAAGTCACCCAGGGCTGCAAGTGGGGCTGGTATCGGTTGAGCAACGAACCAGGCAAGATGACGGTCTACGACAAACCAAACAAGGCCAGACCTTGGAAAAGTGATATTTTATATTTTCAGATTATGAATTTTGACTCATTCGATGAGGAGGAGAAGCGTATTGCTCATAGCGTTCTGAATCGGGTGAACACATCCCTGAAATATGTAGGCCATGTAGATGCAAATAGTTTACCTTCTCTAACTGGCGAAGAAAAGGACCAGATGCCCTTCTTTGGAGAGAAAGATGGTTCCGACATCATTCCAAAAGAGTATTAGCGAGTATCTGGCAAAAACAAGAAGCCCAAGCCTGAAATGCTTTCTCGAATATGGCTCCCGCTTCACCAGTGGTATGGGGATCCATTATTTATGGAAGCCTTTCAACTAGTGGGTGTAAATGATGGGACGAGAGGTAGTCTTTGTAGTATTCGGAAGTTAAACTTTGTTTGATACTTGCTTTGTTTCTGATATATGTATATTTTTTGTCTTCGGATACCGCAAGGAAGAATTTACCGGACCATAAAAAAGGCATGGACGAAGCTGCTTACTATGCCGAGCTGAAGGAGTACCGCCTTCAATCCAAGGTGGACAAGGCAAAAGAGAGTCAGGTACTTTTAGTCATCTGATGAATAAGTGGTCGGATAGGTAGTTGGATATGGTACAAGGGGGAAAACCTAAGTCGGAACTATGTAACCCTTGTATCATATACAATTATATGATGTAAGTCGATTTGAGGAGGTCGAACCGTTTATGACTCGATTCCTTAAAATAGTGCCGAGTAGGTAGTTGGGTATAACACAAGGGAAGGCTTCAGTCGAATCGAAGTGTTCCTTGTATTATGTTTAACTCCTCACTCGACTGGACTTAAGCAAGTCGAATAGGGGAGATCGAATCGAATGAGATTCGTCTCCTTTAATTGGAAGTCGAGTAGGTAGTTGGGTAGATAGGGGAAGGCTTCAGTCGAATCGAAGTATCCTTGTATATATATAACTCCTTGCGCTGGACTTAACAGCTCGAATAGGGGAGATCGAATCAAATGAGATGTCCTTTAGTGATAAAGTCGAGTACGGTAGTTGGGTAATAAAGGGAGGCTTCAGTCGAATCGAAGTGTCCTTGTTTATATACACTCTTGCTACGCTGGACTTAAACAAGTCGAATCGGGGAGATCGAAACAATCAGGATGTCTCTTTGATAAGCAAGTTGAGTAGGTGTTGGGTATAATACAAGGGAAGGCTTCAGTCGAATCGAATGTATCTTGTATTATATACAACTCTTACGGACTGACTAAGCAAGTCGAATAGGGGAGAGATAAACTGATTCGTCCTTGATAGGAAGTCGAGTAGGTAGTTGGGTTAAACAAGGGGAGGCTTCAGTGAATCGAAGTAGTCCTTGCATTAATATTCAACTCCTCACTCGACTGGACTTAAGCAAGTGAATAGAGGAGATCGAGCGGATGAGATTCGTCTCTTTAATAGGAAGTGAGTAGGTAGTTGGGTATAATACAAGGGGAAAGGCTTCAGTCGAATCGAAGTATCCCTTGTATTATATACATCTGCTCAATGGGGGACGGAGGTCGATAAGGGGAGATCGAATCAAAATAATTCGTCTCTTTGATAGAAGTCGAGTAGGTGTTGGGTAAATACAAGGGGAAGGCTGTCAGTCGATATGAGTATCCTTGTATTATATACAACTCCTTACTCGACTGGACTAAGCGAGTCGAATAGGGGAGATCGAATCAACGTGATTCGTCCCTTTGATAGAAGTCGAGTAGGTAGTTGGGTATAAACAAGGGGAAAGGACTTCAGTCGGTCGAAGTATCCTTGTTTATTTACAATCCTTGCTCGTCTGCTAAGCAAGTCGATAGGGGAGAATCAAATCATGATTTCGTCTCCTTTGAAGGAAGTCGAAGTAGGGTAGTTGGGTATAATACAGGGGAAGGTTTCAGTCAATGAATTTATCTTTCGTCTGTATTATAACAACTCCTTGCTCGTCTGGACTTAAGAAGTCGAGATAGGGGAGATTGAAATCAACTGATTCGATCCTTAGATGATAAGTACGGTAGGTAGCTGTGTATAAAAGGGAGGAAATTCAGTCGATCGAAGGTGGATTGTTTTATATACAACTCCCTACTCGTCTGGACTTAGGCAAGTCGAATAGGGGAGATCGAATCAAACATGATTCGACTCCTTAGATGATAAGTCGAGTAGATAGCTGTGTATAATACAAGGGAGGAAACTTCAGTCGAATCGAAGTGGCCCTTTGTTTTATATACAACTCCCCACTCGTCCTGACTATGTAAGTCGAATAGGAGAAGTCTGATCATATGTGATTCTCATAATCTTGTTTTCTTGCAGAAAAAACCATCAAAAGGGACGAAAGATAAGTCCGACAAAGCTGAAGGTTCAACAAAGAAGGGTTCAAAAGAGCCCAAGAAAACAAAGGGTCTGGAAGACCTTAAGACGAAAGAGAAAGCGTCGTACTTCGTTGTCAAGCGAAAAGAAAGAGATTCATCGACTGTGGGAGAACCAAAGTCTCACAAGTCCAAAAAACCCAGAAAGGAAAAACCTGTTACTGCATCGACTATTGCCGAGGCTCCCAGCGTCGGGACGACACTGGAGTTAGATCCTTACAACCCACAGGATCCACCTGTCAAGGTGGGTACTGCCGCTGATGCCCTGAGAGCTTCGGAAGAAGCTCGTCGGAAGAAGAAGAAAAAGAAAAAGCATCCATCTGTACTTCCCCCAAGTGCTGCCGAACAATCGGCTGGAGGCTCGGTGGTTGAGCTTTTAGCCGAAGTGCACCATTGTCGGAAGGATGACCATCCTGAACCCCAAGACCCTGGGCGTCGAGAAGGGAAACAACCAGTGGTGGTTGATGAAGGGGATTACAATAGCGAAGACGACCCTGAAAGGCGTCAAGAGATACTCGACTATCAAACGATGTATCCTATCCCTTTGGAGAATTCAGAACTCTTCAACWCCTTCGACGAAATGGACTTGGCGGCTTTTGATGCCAATCCGTCCGTGGATCCTCCTCTCCTCAATTCAAACCCAGAAAAGGCTGTCCCTCCAATCAGACGGGGAAAATTCCCGACTTTGATCTGACCAAGGGGTTTAAGAGATACTTCCGTCATCGGAATCCAAATCTGGAGAGAGAATTGCAGGAGGACGAGAAGCATGATGACGACTACCTGTCGGAGGAAGGCGAATCATCTCTGGGAGACTCTAAAAAATTCAGCTGGAAGGAAAGGAGAAGCATGATCTCCCAGGTGACAGAAATGACTCCTAAAGCTTATCGGGAGACCCTCACTGGTTGCGAAAAGGGATATGTCGGTCCGTTTTTTGGCATGTTTGTTGAGGTAACTTTTCTTCCATATCCAATTTTTCCTTATTGCTGCCTTGTGAAAAAATCTTAATGTTTTATCTCCTTGATTACATGGGTTGTCCAAGCTGGATTCGTTTGTCAAGAAGGCAAGGAGTGACAGACGAGAGACCAAAAGAGGATTCGCGGCTATGGATACCGCGATGGAATATATCAAGGAGCAGACTGAGTGCATCGTTGCTGAGAGGCAATACGCTCAAGATATGTTAGCCACCCGTCTCCACTCGCTCAACCATTCCTACAATTGGGCTCTCCGACGCATCTTTGATCTTAAGAAGCAAAATGAAGCTCTCTCTCAGGCGAAGCAGGATCTTGACGCCGAGATAGAGGCCAATATTGCCGAAGGAGTTAAGGCTAAGTTGCAGTCGGCATGCAAGGAAGAGATTGACAGGCAGGTCAATGCATACAAGGAGCAAGTCCAGAAGGAGCTAGAAGCCAAAGAAACCAGGGCTTCAACTGCTGAGACTCGGGCATTCACTGCTGAAGGCCAGGCCACCGCTCTATCTTTGCAGATTGAAGAGCTTAAACAAAACGTCCGGTCAGCCAGAGTCCAAGGCTTTAGGGACATGAGGAAAATGGTTCGTCTGGCCTGGGCCGACCTTCCCAAGCAAATGAATTTAATKTGCTTGGAGGAGAGGATCGATCGTCAGATCGACGAGGCTGGTCATGCTGCTGCAAAGGCTGCTGCAGAGAAAGTCGGACGAACTGTTCCTGATCTCCCTCCCGCCGAATACAGCTGCAATTCTCTTGATATCGAGTCTTCTAGTTCGTCTGAGGGTGGTTCTTCTGAGTCGGAAGAAAAAGAGGAGGACAAGGAAGAAGACAAGGCTGCATCAAGGTCTGGAGTCGAGCAGCCAGACGAAACAGAAAATATCAACAGCGGAGATCCTAAGGACGGCGATGTTGAAGGCCAGCCGAAGGATGGTGAAGTGGTAGAAACCGAAGGGGCCTCCGCCTGATGTAATCCAATATTGAATCTATKATCTGTAACTTGAATATTTTTAGTTTGACAACTTAGTACCCCATCATATTGTTGAATATTATTTTTGGACGAGTGATGTTTTCGTCAATTTCTTAAGGCTGACGAGTCACTCTATTCTGTCTTTATTATAATGATTTGACAGGAAACGATTCGAACTCGTGAAAATTTTCCATATATCTGAATGTGTTAATATGTTTGTGGTTGTCCCAAAATTATTGGCGCAGTCGAATCTTTCTTAGGGTGGAGGGCAAAGGATCCGAGAATAGTTAATTTTTGGCTTTGATTGACTTAAGACCCAAAAAAGGGTGTCAACAATACATTTATTGCCCTTATTCTCAGAAACTTTGCCTATAATAGCATCGTATAGCTAATCTTGTAGTGCGAATAGGTCTATTCGCCTTTCGTTAGTTAAGTCGAATGAGAATATTTTGAAGTCTATTATTCAAATCGAATAGGATTTTACTTAGGTGAGATTTCTAGTTCGAAAAAAATTCTCCCTTTGTAAAATATTAAACTCCGAATTCGATCTAACTTAGGTGAGATTTTCAGTCGAATCGAATTCTCCCTTTGTAAAATATAGAACTCCGTATTCGACCTAACTTATAAGGTCGAATGGGTCAAAGTTGATTAGAACTTCTTTGACCTCATTTATTCAAATCGAATTGGGTAAATATTTCACTTGGGTGAGATTTTCAGTTGAATCGAATTCTCCCTTTGTAAAATATAGAACTCCCTATTCGACCTATTCCGTAAAGTCGAATGGCTTTTGTCCAAGTTCGTAGGCAAAATGTCCAAGTTCAAATGATTTTTCACGAGTGATTGACTTAACACCTAGTAGGGGTGTTGAGTCAATCAATCATACTGATTGCCCTTGAACTTGGAGATTTCACCATGTTAGTTTTAAATTTTACCCTTGAGCAAGGGTCTTTCGACTGCTTTTTAAAGGAAAGACTTACGTTTAAATTTTGCCCTTGAGCAAGGGTCTT
>SNQN01000866.1:21880-56020 GCA_008642245.1 Bassia scoparia | reverse complement strand
GTTCGAGTTATTCGATCACCCTTCATTTATTGTAAGTTGTAGTGTTTGTGACATTATTAGGGATGCAAGTGGGGCGGGTCAAGTAGGAGACCCACCCCATCCCCGCCCCAACGGGCGGGGATGGGTCCAACTTTGGCGGGGATGGAGATGGAGATGGTTTCTTGGCTMCCYCCGCCCCATCCCCGCCCCGCCCCGTAAATATCCGTCTCGCCCCGCATTTTCAAAACTAATAATTGAAAATATATTTTTTTTGGCTTAATAATTGAAAATTATACTTTATAAAGTAGAATGAATGAATAATGATTTGCAAATAACATTTCATGTTATAACAATATTRCCTATTGGGCCTTATCATATCTTGGGCTTTGCTATTTGATGTATTTTAAGAGTTGGCCTTTGAATTGTTTGTGTTGTTTGGGTTGTTTAGTTTACATTGTGGGGATTTCACGTGGGTCTTAGGTGGGGATTTTGGCGGGTAGCGAGTCGGGAAATACGGGTATGAGGTGGGTATGGAGACCCACTTGGGTCATGGGGCGGGGATAGTTCTATATATGTCCCCGCCGGGGCGGGGATGGGGATAAAAGAAATACCCGCCGCGGGGATGGGTACGGGGACGGGRAYGGGGATTCCATAAGTAGGTGGGGATGGGGATAGAAATTGCAATATCCGCCCCGCCCCGCCCCGTTTGCATCCCTAGACATTATGACAAATATGTTTATGTGTGATTCATTCACATTTAAGAGAAAATACAAATAAAAATAGAGCAGAAGCATGATACAGTTGATATAATATGAATGATAATTCATGAAATGGGTAATCTAGAGGAAAACTGGGACACTAAGGCTCCGTTTGTTTTGAAAGAAAACAATTTTCACGGAAAATCATTTTCTAGAAAAAAAAATTTTTCAATAGAAAATATTGACTTAAAAAAAGTTTTCCTTTGTTTGTTTGATTAGAGGAAAACTCATGAAGGAAATGAAAAATGAAATAGAAATGAAGGGAGGATAGGGGAATGAATAAGGGAGAAGTAAGAAGTGAGGAGGAAATTGTGACATTCCTTCTCTACAAAAGGAAAATGATTTTCCCTTTCCAAAGTGACATTTTTCATTTTGAGGAAAATGATTTTCCACCCCTTTCCAAAACAAACAAAGGAAAACTATAGAGAGAGGAAAGTCATTTTCTGGGAAAATGTTTTCCTTCAAACCAAACGAAGCCTAAGTAATGGACGACAAATGTCCAAGCAACTTACTTCACAGCCACAAGCAACACCTTGCTCGTGGTTAATCTCAATCCCAAGAACCATATTGGTTAAGTTGTTTCTTTATTTTTACAAGAACAAAGGTGACAAACAAACGAGACCTTTGAAAATCCGATCCATTATTCACTCTTACTGTATAACTCCCTTTTCACTCATATTAAAAAAAAGGATTTTTTTTTCATTGGTAGCTTTCTATTTTTACAAATTCTCATTAGTAGCCTTCAGTTTTTTCTTTTCTCATTGGTAGCCATCTATTTTGCACTAACACTTAAACATAACCAATTTGCTCTAATTCTCCCACCAAAAACTAAGTGAATTGACTAAAATGTCCTTATTAAAAATTAAAAAATACTAAATTTAATTCACAATCTATTTCCTAAACTAATAAAGGAACACTCATATCAATCCCCCTCTTCTACCACTGCCATCCTCCCCCACCACCATCCTCTCCCACTGCAAACACAAACACCACGAACACAATCACTAAAAATCGAACAAACACCACAATGACCAACCCAAATTCGAACAAACACTATCATCACAACGACCCCCACAAACACCATCACGACGACTAGAAGTGTCAATTCAGTTGGACAATTCAGTTATGGTTATTGTAGACACCCAAAGTGTCTCCCCAAATTGAATAGCCGATGAGGAAACTTTAAAAAAAATCATTGACACGATTAATTATATAAGTACTAGATTGTTTTGCACGCGATGCGTGCTTTGTTATGTAAATTTCAAAATGCTTTAAAATGAAAATTTCAAGTTAGGAAATTATTTTAGCATTTTTTTCAAATTTTTGATATTTGATTACTCTTTCTATTTTCTTGCTAATTAATTAGCTAATTTATTTACAAAAAAATAAAATAAAATTATTAGGAACTTACTATTATTAATTTGCACGCTGTCATGCTTTGTTATGTAAATTTTCAAAAAAATGCTTAAAATGAAAATTTCAGTTAGGAAATTATTTTAGCATTTTTTCAAGTTTTTATATTTGATTAATTTTTCTATTTTCTTGTTAATTAATTAGCCCATTTATTTTTTTAAAAAATTAATTATTAGTAACTTACTTTTATGTAAGTGTGTTTTTAATTTTAGGGTCGATATCACTTTTTTCCATATTAGAAAAGGGTCAAGGTATTTTGGTCAATTTAGTATTAATTGACATATTTATGCATTAAATTTTAAGTTTTTTTAGTGAAAAATTATGGCATGTACCTTATTACCCTTCATTAAGGGTAATTATGTATTTTGAGAAGGGGACACCATCTTCCTCCCCTCTTCTCTTATATAATAGAGATATATTGATTTAAGAGCATGATTCAATAAATTTAATTTATGGAATATATTAAGGTCATTAATCATAATGTCAATTTGTGATTTTATAAATTAAACTTCCTAAATCACAATTGATTTTCAAATTATTGACAGAGTTTTAAACTAAAAAGTAAAAATGTTATAACATTAATCAATCAACCTTAAATTATATCAAATTAACAATCAATTTAAAAAAATTAATCAATCTACCTAAAATTTATATCAAATTATCAATCAATTAAAAATTAATCAGATCTACCTAAGATAAGATAGTAATTTCACTCCACTCTATATAAAACCCTATGTTAACAATCAAAATCAATATATTTAGTCTTTCCCACTTTATTGACATTTTAATTGTATTTATGAATTATTTATGATCATTCATCTTTGTTATGATTTCTTACAATTAATTCTTCATAATAACATGTGCAAGGTGTATTTTTAGTTATAATCTTTTGCTCCTCATGTTTTTCATCATATTCTTTATTGGGATGATAAAGTGATTAAATTTTATGACACCTACATATTTCAATTTTTGATACCAATTAATAAAAAAAAATGTCATTATTTTAATGCCTTATTCAATTTTCATATCATCTTATTAGTGTAATGGTTGTTATTGATGCATTTTTATTTATTGTTATTCATTCTTGCATGTTCACTTCATCACATGTTCTTAATATAAGTGATAGCTCACTCACCTATTGTAGGTGGATTCATTCATCATAATGTACATGTTTGATCTAAACAATTTCTAAATCACGTTGTAAGATAATTTAACATAATATGAGGTAACAAAACACTTAATGTTCTACGACAATTACTAAATAAAATTTTTATGATAAAAGGACTTAAAAGAACATTTACATCAATTATTGCATTCTAATACTCGCACGCATCGCGTGCGAAAAAAGCTAGTAAAATTATGGGTGAACCGCCACAGACATTATCCCAAAATACTTCTTCCAAAAGTAACAAAATATGTCTTCATTCCACGAACTGTACAACAAAAAAGATCTAGATTTGGACTTCGATAAGCTATACTTGCATCTTCACACCTGTGGGAAAATTAAATAAATTGTTGTCAAAGTCAGCTATATACAATACACTTCTTAATCCAACAAATAAAAATCATCTATTGTTGTTCAATACAGTTTCTTAATACAGTTTTTTTTTTTTTTTTTATTTTTTACAAATTTCGCCAAAAAAATCTCAACACTACAATATATCCATTGACTAAATAGTGCATCTAGTACTCCAAACCAATTGAATCAAGTCCAAAACTAAGAAAATCACAATAGTCAAACTAATAGTTAGTGAATTTCCGAAAAGCTAATAGTACGAGACAACATGGGTACTTCGCAAGGGGTTTCAGCCTCCTAACACATGCAAACTCAGATACCATGGCTGAAATTTTGGCAATCAGAACAGCAATGACACTTGCTGAATAGAAAAATCACAGCCATGCTCTTTTCTCCTCAGATTGTATGGAAATGGTGGAAGCAATACAAGAGTCCAATATCCATAGCAATACAAGGGTAGAAATACAAAGAAAGTTACCGATATCATTGCTAAAGAAGCAAACAAGATTGCATGAGCAGGAGATGATTTAATTTGGTTTAACTCAATACCAAACTTTTGTGTTAATCATGTAATGAATGATATACATTCCTTTGAATTTTCTGTATTTAATCCTCCAAAATGAGGTTTTCCTAGAAGCTATGGGGGCTGTCCATAGCATGCACTTCACTTCCTTGTACTCTTTTGATGGTCTTTTAATTTAATCTTCTATGTCCCATTTTCATAAAAAAAAAAAAACCACATTACTCTAGCTAAGATCCCTGATAGTACCTATTAAGTAGGCATACTACAATTCTACAAACTACAGGAGTAGCAATCAAGCCCAAAAATAGAACAAAATACCACCAAATTTGTCAAGCTCAAATTGTAGATCAATTTAAAATCCAACTTTAATTAGYTGGAATGTTAATTAAAACATGATATACCTTGTATTTCAAGAAGTCAAGTACTCTCGTACTTCATCAGTAGGTAGCTTTTCTAAGACCTTCTCCAAGACTTCTTGAACCATCAGTTGCTTTGACTTTTCAAGGTCTTCCATCTTCTTTGCATAATCAGCCTCAAGATTCGCCTTCTTTTCCTGATAATCCGCTTCAAGTTCCTTTTTTTATATCAGCAACTTGAGTGTTTTGAGCTTCCATATCAGCACTCAGTTTCTCCATAACCTCAGTTGACACCACATATGATACACCAGTAGCATGACCTTTGTTCAGCACCTTGTTAGTGACCCCCCTGTCAAAGAGTCGTTTATGACCAGGGTAATCTTTGTTCATCACACTAAAAAAAAATCCTTTGGACCGCTTCCATCTTGATTAGGTTGAAAATTCTTCATAGCCTCCTAGGATTCAATTAAAAGAACATATATTAAATATTTATCATCGTATGAACAAGAGCATGAAACTAAAATAAAGGAACCAGTGTATAATGCGTTTAAATAAGAAGTGTCCTTCGGTGTAGAGTTAAAGATCAGGTATAGTGTCATGCAGTACAAAGCACTGGACAAGTGGAAAGTGATGTGAGGGCAGTTTCGTTTCCTTTTCACTGTTTCGCATCTCTCTTATATTAGTGTTATCTTTGTCTTTCTCTCTCTCTTTATAACTCTTTAATTCCATTATATTGCTTGTCACTGATTCTTACCAAATGAAACTGCAGTGAACATGGTGAATCAGATGATGAATTTGTCAACGGGAATGGGAAGACTTGTTCTTGCAGGATAATGTGATATGGGCTTGTAAAGTTGATTGATTTACAGTTTCTGGATTGTGAACTGTGAAGGGAATTATAATGGAATCTTTGGAGTTACTGAGTGTTGTTACCCCTCTATTCGGCTGTTGAGTGGAAACCTATAGTAAGCGTGCTAGAGGTTTGGAGTTTATGTCAATTTGATTACAACCAGCGCGTTAGGATGCCTCTGCTGGCTGATTCACTTTGTTAATATCTTATCAATTTTTTTAAGATATCATAATCTGTTTTTTACGCACTCAAACAAACATATTTGAAATCCAAAGTAAGTAACCAACTTACAATTTTTTTGCATATCATTACAAAACATCCCAAAATGGAAACTGGAACAACTAAAAAAACGGAGGGAGTAGCATTTAACACTAGAAGGGCGGAAATACGAGCCACAAGAACTTGTTAAAATAAAATTGACATCACCAAGAAGTTTCATACAGCTACAAAAAATCCATATCAAAAATCAATTACCCTGCAAGTTTACATAATACTACAGGCTAACCAATTAAAGACATAAGGTAAAATTCAGAATAGTCACTAGTCCCCTTTACTCTGAGGCTATCGCCGACAATATAAACACTAGTATAAAAGAAAAAATGAAGTACGTGTGTATCAAGAAACCTAATCTATTCCAGCATCCAGCAAGCATAGACCTTAGCATAAGCATATCATTCCTTAAATTTTTACTGCACTGTTATTCTTATGGTTCCTTGATGTAACAAAGAGAGTTAATGACTTAATGTTGCTTTTATTTTTTAAAAGTCGGATTTTCATGAGCTAAAAGACATTTTCTCCGAGCAATAACCTAAATGGAAGAGGCAAAAATTTGATCTAAGAAACTTAATCAACTACCCAGGGAAGGGAAGACATTAATATAACTAACTTCCTCACCAACAAACTACAGAGTCTATAGTTTTGTATCTGACAGCTAATATGGCTCAAGAAAGACACAAGGTATCATCGAAGATCGATATGATACCCTTTCATCTAATGCCATCAATAAATAAGGTCAGACAATTTTATGGTTTGGTTGTTCTTACAACTGCTATCATTACAACAACAAAATCATATTATGCGCCACCAACACCATGTCAGGGCAGTCATTGACTCATTGTTAAGCACCTATTACCCCACCAACATTTTAGTCTTGCATACTCATTTACCCCATTGATACATTCATTCAGGAATCAAACATCATTTTCTTCAACACTCCTGGGATAAGAGAAGTATGGAAATGCAAGCTGCAATGCTTTTAGAGTACAAATATAAATTTCATTCATTATTTATAGTACAAAAGGAATTAGAGATTATTATCTTTTCCCTTTTTTTAAGTGGCTTGACTCGTTATAAAGTTTATTGATTCAAGTTATGCGACCAAAAACCAAAAAATTTTAAGTTCACAGTAAATCATAAACCAGGGCCGTTCCTGAGTATTTGTGGGCCCGAGGCAAAATTAAAAAATGGGCCCTGATTACTTTTAATTTTGTATGAAAATATCAAATACGAAGTATGTAATGAAATCGTGTTGTAATCCTAAATTTTAGTAGCGGCTATACACTTATACCATATGAATATTTAACATATCATTCTTTTAAAAAAAAAATTGTGTCCAATTAACTTGACACCATGATAGACAAATTGCATTGCTCAAATTCTGAAAATAAAACGGATGTATATTGGTAATTAAAAAAAATTCCAAATGAAAGGGAGGTAAAACCAATAATGTTTAGTAAGTATAAATTTATTTTAAATAATATTGATTATGATGTAATAAAAGATAAATAAAGATTAGAAATGATAATAAAGATTAGAAATGATATTAGCCTTAATTAATTATACCATTGTTTTTGGAAATTAGTGAATTAAATTAGGCAAGGTTGAACTACTTTTAAAATATGAGTGGAAGCTACAGCTAATCCCACTACTGTAAGTACGCTTCTATGGTTTTCCTGTTCGAGGAATGATAAATCTAGCGCAGCTAGACACTTAGCGCGGCTATTGTTTGACATTGTTCATCCACTGTTCATCACTGTTCACTTGTAAAAAAAAAAAAAATTATTCAATCCTAACATTGTTTGGAAATATATAAATATTGTCTTACAAATTTGTAACATTGTCCAACTACATACCAAACATTGTCTCAACGCAAGCTAACATTGTCCTACAAACTTAGTTGTGTTGACCAAGCTTTGACCCGCGCTTTGTCTCTAGCCGCGATTGCTCTTTACTTCCTCTTTCCTCTTCTACTGTGTTTTTCTTTTATTGTGATTTCTTGGCATAACAACTAACATAGAAGGGACCAATTCAAGGAATTTATATGAATTTATTGAAGACAATAAGCCGTAGTACAATAACATATAGTGAAAGTGTGACGCTGTTGCCGCTGCATATAGCCACTATGCCGCTGCAAGTAGCTTCTTGTGTGGGCCCTGGGCGGGAGCCCTGCTTGCCCTGCCCCAGGGCCGACTGTGCATAAACACACTCCAATATGCTCAGATTGTAACTAATAATATGCTCACACAAGATTAATCACAAGCATATAACAATTCAAGAGCGAAATTAACCATGAACAAGATAGAAAATAAACCAATCGACACAAAACAACTAGGCCAGTGCCCAAAATCCGAAAAATTGAACTAAAATTTCCAAAATAAAAAACACTAACCAAAGATGAGCCGAAGGATTACATATGCAATATTTAGAGTAACTTCGAACAATTTCAGGTGAGAATTGCAAAGAAATTAGCCGCAGCAACTACGAACAATTTCGGGTGAGAATTGCGAAGCAAAACCTAGGTTTTGAGAATTGAGAATTACGAAGTTAAAAAATGAAGATGATGAGACGGAGATTGAAGATGATGGAATGAAGATTGACCATGTGGGAAGATGAAATTACCTTCGTTTTGGGAAGATGATGGAATGGAGATTGACGGTGTCAGGGCATTCGTTTTGGCATGGGTACTTGTGGAAGCTTAATGAAGTTTCCAAACAAATGAAAATGAAACTGTGCCGCGTCTTTTTAGTGTTATCCCGCTTAAAATGATATAATGCAGTGTTTCTTAAAATATGTTGCTACAAAGTGTTACTTAAATTTTCAAATATTGCTAACAAGTGTTGCTTAAATCTTCAAAAGTGCAATGCTTTCAAATAAATGTTGCTTAAACTTTAAAAGTGTTGCATAAAAATCAACTATGCAACATTTAAATTAAAAGTGTTGCTACTTTTTAGTTTTGGTAAAAAAAATGTAACACTTATGCAAAATATTGCAAGTATATTGTTGCCTTAGCCTAGTGTTGTAGTAGTGATAAATTCAGAAAATCTTAGATAAAATCAGATAATTTGGGAATGATCCGGAATATTCTAGAAGATTAATCTTGTCCATCAAGTTTATCCAAAAGTGGATAAAAGTTAATTGGATAGCAGATTAGATGCAAAAATATGGATAAAAATACCCAAACGAAAAGATAAATGGAAATAAGAAGCATATATACGGTTGGTTGACGTGGCAGCCACGTCAACCAAATCGTATATACGGTTGGAACAACCGTATATACACTCCTCTATTTCTATCTATCTTCCCCGTATATGCCTATAAATATGTGCTCTCATACGCTCCTCTACTTCTAACTATCTTCCCCGTATACGCCTATAAATACGTGCTCTTGGTGCTTAATCAAACATCAACAAAAAAAAGTAGCTTCAATAAACGAAAATCAGTATTCAAAGCTCTCATAATTCTCTCTCTCTCTCTCATTCAAATTCAATCCACAAACACAAATCACTCTCAAATCAAAAGTCCCTCAAATTCGTCGCAGCTTTTGGAGTAGTATCTTTACGGATTTAGCGATTCAATTGGAAACAAAGCTTTTGATGTACTAATCTTTGTTTTCTTTTGTATTGGTAGAGATACAAGGTGAGTTAATTCATATATATTTGAGTTTCGATTTCTATATATATTATTCTTGATATTCGCGCCTATGACTCTTTYGATTGTTTAATCAAGACCGGAATTGGCTTAAATCATATTAAATTCAGATTAATTATGGACGAACGAATTTTATGCACCATATTAATTTGATTAATTCGAAGTGGTCACAATCATTAGGATAGGTAGTGATGCATGCATAATAGAAATCGACTCTTGTAATAATTTTAGTGCGCTTTTTAAGGTCAAATCGATAGGCTATTTGAATTCAATGATTATGATTTATGGAACTACAATGGGACCGAGTAGAAGCCGCTACATGCGGGTGGATTGGGTCAAAGATTTTTTCGTACCATGTCCCCGAACCCACACTCTAGTTACCAGACCAAACAGTGGAGCCATTATTATTATTATTATTATTATTATTATTATTATTATTATTATTATTATTATTATTATTATTATTATTATTATTATTATTATTATTATTATATCTAAATATACTTAGTTCGGTTAAATTTAATTTTGATTTCAGTTTAATCAGTTCCCGTTAAAAGCTGTTTGATTTCAGCTCGGTTCAGTTCAGTTTATTGATCAACTTTTCAATTATTTAGCACTTCGTAGTTCAGTTCAGTTTGAGTTTGTTTTATTTCAGTTGCARTTCGGTTTCAATTTTTTCTTTTCACTTTATTACAATTTCAGTTAACATTTTTTCAGATGATTTCAGTTATCAATTAGTTATACTCCGTAATTCAATTTGACTCATTTAAATTTTCAATTCTTTTGTTAAACCAACAACTCATTAACAAAACTGACAGCTCTAACTGCGACCATTAAGAAAATGAGGGTCCTTATGTTAATATTTTTTTTTGTAATTTTATGAGAATCGCAATTAAATGATGAGGTTTCTTGATAATCTATAAAAATATATTTAAAGGAGTGCCACACAACGTGGTTACGCCACGTGGACTCCTTTCAATGCGCCAAGTGTCAATGTATGTAATTATTTCAACTGGTTTTTTTTTTTTTTTTTTTTAAAAAAAAAAAACTTGGTATTAAGCAAACACAAGGACTTGAACATATGACCTTTGAGATGAAAGGTTTGATTTTAACCACTAATTCACAATAATGTTATTAGTTATCATATCACATAAATTATAATTAAGTCTCGCTATCATATTTAACTAATTTAAATGTGATGTATTATTATTCTCTAATACTTTTAATCACAACAACGAGTACTATTTTCATGCAAAAAAAAAAAAAAATTACGTACCAAAAATCAGAAAATACTAAAAAAAAATACTCAATTATATATAAATAACACATCATTGCTTATATTTGTTGGCTCGGACGATAACCTACCCGAGGCATCGCCTGGGCCAAAACACTAGTTCTATTGCTAAAAAAGGACTATTCATAATTGCGAATTTGTGGCTTGATCAAATTGTCATATCTGAACAACAAAGGAAGTAATTAATTTAGAGTAGTTGTAAAATCTTTTTACGAGTAATAAATAAATTTTCTATATAATCAAACAAATATAATAATAATTTAAAAATAAATTGGGAATAGGACATTGATTTAGAATGAAGTCCACAATTGAATGTGATTTGTGAAAACTAGTTCTTTGACACTAAACAAAGTTTTTTTTGACAAGGACACTAAACGAAGTTAGAAATTAATACAAGTAGAAAATTTTTGGGACCAGCCTATTAGAGTTTTAATAAAAACTGTGTGACAGTTGGGTACATACAATTTAAGAGATGTTTCAAATTAATATTCAATAAACTGTACTCCCTTCGTTACATTTTAATCTTTACGTTAGTTTTTTTTAATTATAAGAAAAGATAGTTAAAAAATGAAAATTCTTCATTATATGCTAGAAATAAAATATTCATATGAGATTTTGTTAGATATTAATATTTAAATGTGTGCATTGAAAATTATGTAAAAAATAAACGTAAAGAATAAAATGGTATTGAGAGAAGACTAAACAAAGGCAAATCACAAGATATATTTTTTTTAACACACAAAAGGATTTATCATATATTAATAATGGAYTTTAGCCCATGCATACCTAGCCAAAAAGGGCCATAAACTAGGTATGCACCAAATTCTGAGTGAGAGGTCACTAAGATGGTTACAACATAGTAGGAAAGCATTAAGAGTCTAGCAGCTAAACAAGTACAACTAATAGAAACATAACCGCAGTAGTGAAAATACATGCATGAAAGCTAAGTCACCAAAGAGATAACATGTGGACAGTGATGGAACAAGAATGGAGAAGGCAGCATCAGTGTTCCTTTGTTCTAGAAGAGGAGGCAAGGAGTGTAGGATCCAAGGTCCTGGACATATTCTTGAGGTCATGGATGTAAGCTTTCTTGGCAAACCATGGAACCTGGTGGTAGATCAATCTCTTGGGAGTCATGTGGACCGCATATCCAGACASTTCATGAGCCACTCCATTAGCTTCTCTCTTGATGTGAACAAGACTGATGATCCAATGTTTCTCACGAAAGAAGGCAGCAACCTCAACAAGGATTGGAGTCAAGGCATGTGTCTTGTTGACCTCAGCATCCTCAAGGAGCCTCASTAGTATAGCAGCATCTGTCTCAACTTCAATATGGGTGGCTTTGATAGACTTGGCCAGCAACAACCCCTCCTCAGTGCAACTAACTCAGCAGCAAGAGTGTTGTGGGAGTTGAACTTGATTGAGAATCTTCCCCCCCAAGTACCATCCKCCATCCTGATGACTKCCCCAGCTCCTGAGTTTGGGGTATGGGCAGAGCGCCAACTTGCATCTACATTGAGCTTGATAAAACCAGGGTTTGGAGGTCTCCAGAACATGAAGTAATCCTGAATTGCCTTGTTCTGGGAAGTGGTCTGCAAACATTCAATAATACCAGTGAGATCATATTTAAAAGCATGATAGATGGCCTTTGTATGTTTCATGACACCTTGGAAAACACAAGAGTTCCTCATTCTCCAGATGTGCCATAGTGTGACCACAAAAGTGACACTCCAAATCTAGCCATTGAAACCAATCTGTAGTATGAAAATTGTTGTAATTGAAAAAAGGAAGAGCACAATGATTCTCAAACACCAAACTCCATAAGGCAGCAGAAGAAGGACATTCACGAAACAAATGCATGTGAGACTCAGTAGTAATATGGCATCTTGCACAAGTTGCATTAAAGTTCCCAATTTTCTTGGCCAGTTTGTCACCTACTAGAAGAATTGCATGAACAATGTTCCAAAGCAACATTTTGTACTTAAAGGGGACTTTAATCTTCCATAAGTATCTCTAGTTGGTACAGTTCTTGGTAAGGGAAAATGGGGTAGGAGGAATGGTAGCAAAGTAAGYAGATTTTATGGTGAAGGCCCCATCTGAGTTGAGGTGCTAGTGGATGAAATCATTTGTGAGAGGGGAGTATTAAAGCTGAGTGGAAAGAATAGCATGAATAGTAGTAGCARGTAAGAGATGATTGATTCTATCCAGATACCAAGAATTATTCCTGATGATATGGGAAACCTTCCAGTGGCCTATCTGATYAGGAATCCTAGGAACTATTTTAGAAAGAGGCTCATCTCCCACCCAATGATCAAACCAAAGTGAGGTATCATTTCCAGTCCCAATACACACCTTCATGCCATGTTTTAGGATAGGACGTCCCTTCAGGATATCTCTCTAGATTGGASAATTATTGCTGTTGAAATAACATCCATGAAGTTGGAAAACTTCAGGTATTTTTGTGAAAGAATTTGGACCCACARAAGAGAGGGGGCAGTCATTATCTTCCAACCCAACTTTGCCATGAAAGCCAGATTCCTTACCCCAAGCCCACCCTTGTTCAGAGGTTGACAAATGTTGGACCAGGTTGTCCTAGGGATAAATTTAGAACTGTTGACCTTATTCCAAAGGAATTTTTTGCATTGTCTGTCCAAGTCCTTTAGCACAGTTACACGCAGGATAGTGGTTTGTATGGAGTAGAGAGGATAAGCATTGAGAACTGATTTGACCAAGGTGCATCTCCCAACCATGTTTAAAATCTTAGATTGCCAACCACTGATCTCTTTGAAAGTTTTTTCCAATAGGTCAAAATAATCACTCTTCCTAAGCTTGTTTGCACTGATCTCAATACCAAGATACTTACCAAAGGAACAAGTATCAGGAATGGAACCATGTGCTCTGATGCTTTGTCTAATTTGATGACACATTTTAGGAGGGAAAATGATACTAGACTTGGCCAGACTCACACAAAGACCAGACCGAACCCCAATGGAATGAAGGGTACTGTTGATTGTGGTGATGTTAGCTGTAGAAGCTGCTCCAAATAGGAACACATCATCAGCATAAAATRGATGGGAAAGACCAATGTCTTTGGTGATTTTTAGAGGTTTCCAATTTCCTAGGTGAACTTGATGTTCAATCATTCTAGAAAGTCTTTCCAGACAAAGCACAAAAAGATAAGGGAAGAGGGGGTCTCCCTGTCTGATACCTCTCGAAGGAAGAAAAGGTTGAGTAATCTCACCATTCCAAAGAAGGGAAATTGAGGAAGAGGATACACAATGCATGATGAGATTAATTATCTTTATTGGAAATTTGAACATGTGTAGAGTTTCATGGATAAAACCCCATTCAAGTGTATCAAAAGCTTTAGTGAGATCAATTTTGAGTGCCACGATATTGCTCCCTTTTTTTGGCTTTTTTAAAATAGTGGGCCACTTCTTTGATTATGATGACATTTTCTTCGATCAATACCTCTCCCCTTAATAAAGCTGGTTTGTAAGGGGTTAATGATGTCATTTAGGAAAGGCTTAATCCTGGTCACTATGATCTTAGTGAGAAGCTTATAGASAGTATTATACAACCCAATTGGTCTGAACTGGTTGATATTTTGAGGGGAGTCCAACTTTGGAATCAAACAAAGGAAAGAATCATWTATGGAAGGGGGAAGAGATTCATTGTTGAAAGAAGTAGAGAGTAGGTGCAAGAGGGAAGGAGAGACTTCATTCCAGAAATGCTGATAGAACTTAGGTTGAATACCATCGGGTCCAGGGCATTTCATAGGGTCCATGCTAAAAAGATTGATTTAATTTCTTCTATTGAGAGGGGGGTGAGAAGACTGGCAGCATCAGAGACAGAGAGGCCAGTTGAGTGATCATGGACAAGCACCTTAGATTGTGAAAAGTGGGAAGTGGTGAAGATGGAATGAAAATGAGTTCTAGCATGAGTTTTGAGAGCAAGGGGATCATTAATCCAGGTACCCTCTATATCCTGTAGAGTGATAATTTTTCCCCTATCTTTTTTAACTTTGGCAATGATGTGGAAATACTTAGTGTTGTGATCACTGTATTTCCTTCAATTAAGTCCAGCTTTCTAAGCCCAAATAACCCTCTGACTTTGCACCCAAATATAGCAGAATTCYCGGTGAGCCAGATGTGGTAGTAGCTGGTAGCAATTGCAACAGTTATAACTCTCTTCCTGAACAGTGAGCCTTTGAACCTTCTGTGAGTCAAGCATAACCAATTACACAACTGAGTATTAGGATAGGAGATCACCAGTCACAATTTAATAGCCAGGATGCAGCTCCGACTGTAAGCACAGTTGAAAAATAAAAGACTGTGGCTCTCCTCAACATTGCAACAGATAGGGCAATCACTAGGAATATCTAGGAAAAGCATCCTATCTCGAGTTTGCAGTYTATTTCTCATACTAAAGCAAAAGTAGAACCTATGTTTAGGTACCACAAGCCTTTGCYAAACCCACTTATCCCAATGAACATGAGGGCCTGAACCAATTAATTCCTTATACATCAATTGAATTAAGTAATGAGTCAACTGCATAAGTTGAATGTGAATATCAAGTAAAAAATCTTTTGCCTTGCAAATGTCCCTACAAACCCAACTAGTATCCTTTGGAGGGATATAAAAGTACAAGTTCTGAATCTTATAGACTGGGTGAATCCATTGAACCCAAAGGTTTTCTTTCATTTGAGCAACGTGCCACACATGTTTACCTACAGCTGCCAAACACCACAGCCTGAGGTTCCTGATGCCTAGACCACCCAATTGCTTTGTCATGTAGAGTGAATTCCAATCAACCTGCCCARGCCTTTGACTATTATAAGTCCCAAACCACAAGAAAGYCCTGCACACCTGATTAATACACTTGATCACACTTGCAGGAAGTATGAAAATTTGAGCCCAATAGGTACTAATACTTATTAGGAYAACATTAACTAATTGAAGTCTAGTTGCAAAATACAAGTGTCTTGAACTCCAGGTTTTGATCTTAGAGCACATCTTATTCACCAAGCAGTCAATATCAGCACTTTTGATTTTCCTGGTACATATGGGCACAACCAAGTAAGTGAAAGGGAAAGTGCCCTGTTGGAACCCCGACACCCCAAGTATTTCCTCATTCATAGTTGCAGGTATCCCAGTTGTGTATAACACATTTCTCAGTACTAAAGCACAACCYAGAGGTTTTAGAGAATAGCTTTAAAGCCCTCGRCATGAGAGTGRCAGACCCAATCTCACCCTTGGAGAAGATGAGTAAATCACAGCAAAAGCCATGTGATTCAGTTTCATACTCTTGCACATTGGATGAAATCTGAACTCATGGATGTTAGCCATATACTGAAAAATTCTAAAGCAATATTCAATGCAAAGAGTAAAGAGGAGAGGAGAAAGGGAATCTCTCTTCCTTAGCCCTCTTGTAGGGGTAATGAGGTCTGAAGGAACACCATTGATTAACAAAGAATATTGAGGAGAGGTAACACAGACCATAATAAGTCTAATAAAATGCTMAGGAAAACCCAGCTACTCTAACATGCCCYTGAGAAAATCCCAGTTGACTGTGTCATAAGCTTTCTTCACATCAAGCTTAATAAGACATCTAGGTGACTTTTGACTAGGAGTATAACTCTTGACCAAGTCYTGACAAATTAGGATGTTATGCATAATACTTCTTCCAGCAACAAAGACACCTTGGTTATTAGAGATGATATCAGGGAGTACCAACTTCAGTTTAGAGCACGACAACTTTGAAATGCACTTGTTCAATGTGGAGCAACAGGAAATTSATGGGTCTGTACTCATGTACYGAATTCACCACTTTCATTTTTGGAACCAAAGTGACAGTAGTTACACTGACARWCTAAAGGAGCTTTCCAATTTGAAAGAAATTTAGAATACCATCAACCACATCAGCCCCTATCCCAAGCATACTTGAAAAAATGACTATTGAAGCCATCAAGCCTATGAGCTTTATTGCTAGGAATATCCCRCAGAACCTTTCTAATATCCTCTGCTTGAAAATCACAYGTTAGCATAGCTCTATGTGCATCAGTCAGTTTTGGCCCCAAATTTACCACTATGGGATTGACAGGAACCCTATCAAGGGTATTACCATTGAAAAGAGAAAAGTAGAAAAGTAGAAGTCCATAAAAGCCATCCTTACCTCCACAGGGTCCTCAACTCTCACCCCTTGACCATTTATGACGGAAGAGATCTTGTTAAAAACTCTTATTTGTCTTAAACTTTGATTGAACAAAGTTGAGTTATCATCCCAACATTACAACCATTGAATCTTAGCTTTTTGTTGTAATTCTAGCAAATATCTCTCATGATGACTCTTATATGGTCCCTTAAGAGACACTTCTTCTTGAATAAGTTCCTTGTTACTAGGATCCAAATCAAGYTTTTGCTGAAGTTCCTTCAAGCAAAGCAAAAGCCTTGTGTCTTCYTGTTGCATATGAGAGCTACCATATTTAAAGGYTTCCTTGAGACTCAATTTCACTTGCTTCATTTTCTGAAAAACCTTAAACATAGGAGCACCACAAACCCTAACAGTCCATGCTCTCTCAACAGTAGGAATAAAAGACTCATCCAAAGTCCAATGATTAAAGAGCCTGAAAGTTCTCTTCCCTGTGTGCTTTCTCATAGTATGTAARATCAGGGGGCAATGATCAAAAGCCCTTCAGCCAAACATTGAACCCCCACAACCGGACCTTTTTCCATCCATGCATCGTTATATAACAATCTATCAAGTCTAGAGTATACTTTGTCCTCCCCATTTTGTTTATTGGTCCAAGTAAAGAGATTACCACAAGTTATAATCTCTACTAAACCACACTTATGCATACAAGATCTCATTGGTGCAATCTCCACATCCTTAACCCTTGCTCCAATCCTCTCATTGAGATTCATAAGAGCATTAAAATCTTCCCCAATCATCCAGAGGTGATGGATATGGGAGGCTAAAGACACCAAGCCATCCCACAAAGAACTCATATCCTTTTCCTCGTTGAAGGCATATATGAAGGTACAGTAAAAGAAAAAATCACCTGTGTAGCAGTGAAGGCACTAGGAGTGCACACATGTCCAAGACCGAACCGAATCGAACCAAGACCTATTGGATCGGAGATCGGAATCTAGTGAAATCATTGATCGAAGATCGGACCTGAAAAAACCGGTCCGRTCCGGTCCGGTCTGGACCTGAAAAAATCGATTTGGTCCAATTTGGACCTGATTTTTTCAGGTTTGGTCCGGTCTAGACCTGATCTTTTCAGGTTTGGTCCGGGTTTGGACCTCTTGGACCTATTTTGAACACAAAAATCCCTAAAACATAACCAAACGAGACATTTTTAGAAAATTGAAGCTGTAAGTTTGATAGTTAATTTAAACCAAACGACCAAACTCAAACAAGTTTGTTACTAATTAAGCAAATTATTATATATGCTAATATAAGAAATTAAACTCACATAGTCATATCAACAAAAATTTAACACAAGAGCAATAATAAGAAACATTACAAAGTGTATTTGTAGCTTTTGTACAGTAAGAACATCGAATTATGTTTTAATTACACGTAGTATAATTTGGAGTGCTGCAACTAAGAGGGAGCAACTCCGTGGGTAGCATAGACTGAGATACAGTGCAGCAACGGTAGATGACAAATTCGTAATGCTGAAGGTCTTTTGACCCTAAGCTTGTTTCTAGGAAGCAAAACAAGTTAATTAAATTGGTTACCTCACCCTATTTAGACGCCATGTTAAGCCCCCTAACGTTCCATACAAGGATGCTATCCATGAGAGGTAGGGGTAGTCAACCCTTGAACCTTTTCTCCCAGCCAATCCATGACCAGTGACCACTCCATGCACAACTCACCGTGCTACCATGCTATTTGAATTAAATTTGTGATTTTGTGATTTAATATCAACCTCATGCAATTTATATTTTAAACTTTTTAATTCACTTTTTATAACTAATGGATATTCTCACAAATTGTTTCCTTAGTTTGGGTAAAAAACTAAATTCAATTAAACTTAAAGTTTTAACTCATAACTAAATTCATTAACCAAAGTCTCAACTCTTTTGCATCGCAAATTAAAAGCTCCAATAAGCATGGTGCGAAATGCAAATACAACAAAATTCCATGTTGGAACAAAGTAGAAGTGAATGTTATTCATGTAAAGGTATTCAAACCCTACATCTAGTGAGAGTTGTTTGTATGTGTCCCTAAAACTAACTACTAAGTACAATTTTAAGTTTTCGGATGAAAACTGTGATTTGGTAGTGAAATAAAAAAAAAAAAAGTTAAAAATTAGGTATCTAGATATATGAAAACAAACAACCTACACATTTATTTTAAAAAAGCAACCCTAAAACAAAAACTTATTAACAACTTTTCTAACGTGTTTTTGACTCAACATATTCCTTTAAAGAATTTTATTTTTTATGGATATTTAAAAAAAAAAAAAAAAGTTAACACAACATTTTTTTTAAAGTTAAACAACATTATTTATCTTCAATTAAACAAATCCATCCTAATTATTTTAATATATACCACATTTTTAAAATTTGAATCTCATAATTATGTTAACAAAATAAATAAAGTGATACCAACATATCACCATATTAAAAACGGGTTATGTTTTATATGCAATAAAGATAAATATTCCCTAAATATTTTACTTCCTATTATTTTTTCGAAGTTTGAGCTCATAAATTATGTTAACAAATCATATAAAAAAGGTAACCAATTATATTCTCTTTTAATATCCATCATAATGTAATATTTACTAAATATTCGAAAAACCAGCTTACAAAAAGACAAGCAATTATATTTACTTTTAAAATTCACCATAATCAAATTATTTTTAAGAAATTTGTTAGATTAACATGTGCCCTTAAGCACACGTTAAACAAAACTATTAAAATATAGTCATTTCATTCGTTTCCTATCATATTTTACATTCAATGATTCAAATGGTAAATTGTTTATAGGAGAAATAACCTTTTGTAAAAGATTGAGGGCTATCTAGGTAAAAAAATTCACCGTCAATATTGAATCGTATAAGTTATAGTATTGCCACCAAAATTATAAAGCCATTGTCAAAGAATGACAACACGAGATAACACATGTTTTTACAAAATATGTTCGCTTATACATGATGASTAACCACCAAAACAAAAATTACACACGAAATCACACCTGATAACTTATAAGCCACCATAAAACATACTTGTATAAACCAATCTGCCTCTCCATCAAGCGAAGTAACGAACATGATGTACCTGAGCCTGACATCCTCTCCAAAGATTACCACAGCTTGAGAAGTTGGGAGGCGAAAAAATCATATGTTCCCAGCAAATCCCACATTTCAACTTCAAAAAGATTCAAAGGTGGGATGATAAATAAATATACTTATTTTAAATATCGACTTGTACTACTAATGAACGGGCTGAGCAGGTATTGCTGCCCCTATATACAACAAAATTTACTACTGGTATAAAATTACAATAAATTTGATCTATATAAGAGAGGAGATGTTGTTCACCAGGGTAAGTACTGCCTCATGGGACTGTTACCATAGACGCTAAGTCTAGCTCTTCATCGGAATCAAGCACTTCTTCAAAGTTATAATAAGGATTAGCCTGTCATGCAATAAAATCAGATAATAATCACACTTGAGGAACATGGGAACTTTTCCCAGAAGCATCAAGAGTAGCAAATTCTCATGTAAAAACATTTAAAATTGGAAAGAGATAGTCGGGGAATATAGGCCCATAAATAATGGACTAACCAATTATAMATAATTTGATTTGCCAAAACAAACCTAGAAATATTGGCCTAGAGATTTTTTGAGTTTTGACAGAAATTTTAGTTTCAGGTTTCTCTTTGCCAAAAGTATTAAGGTGGTTTCTCACAAAAAAAAAAAAAAATAATAATAATAATAATAAAAAAATAAAAAAATTATAATAGTTTTGTTTTCGTAAATTTTCCTAACAAGAAATATAAAAATAAAAACATATAGAATGTACAACCTCACAACTCTTATATGGTGGCAACACCGCCCAAAGGAACAGAGGTGTTGATTTTGCTTTTTAGATACTGCATTTAAAAACTGATTTACCTTCGGTCTTGGTGAGACTGCTTCAAAGCTATGGAATATAGGCGTATCAAAATTAGGTGGCTCCAGAAAAATATATGCTCCTTTATTTTTATATCTATCTTTTGTTGCCTGCAATTGTAGCAAATGCATTGTCAACAAACATTTTTATAAAGTCCTGTTGTAAAACACTTTATATCTCCAACTTGGGTTATGGGTTATGTTCTCTTCACCTGGTGTGATCTAATTTATTATGGACTTATCTGGTCTTGTCTGATGTAGTGAGGTATCTCCAGTCTAACTGAACTTAAACCGAATTAGACTGCAATTTTACTCTAACATGCAAAAGGTGAACACTWTCAAATGAAGTCCTGTCATATTTATCTTGGCTGCTGTTTTACCAGTTGATCTGACTGAACTGTTCAGCAATAAAATTACTGTACATTATCTTTTGGGGATTTTTCATGGGGTGCTCCTGAGATTTATGGTATTTCACGCGGTGCCCTGAGTATTTTCAAAATTCATGTGGTGCCCCATTTTAGTTTAATAATTCATAAGTTAGGCAAAGTGACAATTTTGTTGARTTTTTTGGGTCTTAAAATTATGAAAATGTCATTCATTTTGTATTTTTTCACTTGTTTCACATGATACTCAAACTTATTCATGAAATCTCATCTTTCAACCCTTTCATTCAACCCAAAAAATTCAACAAAATTGCCACTTTGCCTAACTTATGAATTATTATGGTGAAATGGGGCACCACATGAATTTTGAAAATGCCCGGGGCACCACGTGAAATACCATAAATCTCAAGGGCACCCCATGAAAATTCCCTATCTTTTGGGTCCTAAGTGACTGCAGGGTGTACAGACTCTGCTTTTCTGTGTTGATGGAGTTGTGGGTGGAAACAAGTCTCAGATATAACTATGTAGCACCAATAATGCCAGCCTAGGCCGTAAACAAAGATAATTTGGCAATTTGAAGTGGTTGGTGATAGTAAGAGTTCCTTCTATTCGGTGAGAAAATAACCAAGAAAGCAGGGTATTAAAGTCTTCTAGCAGAAATAGAATGTTCAAGAGTACTATGTAGATTCTTTAGCTTTGAAATTAGTTTTTGTTCTTGGAGTCATGTAAAGGGCTGTTATGGAGAGGGTAGTTCAATACTTCAATGTATGCCAAAATATCAAACTGGGCTCTAGACTGGGAAAAATAATGACGTTGCGATTATGGTTTGGATGAAATTATGTTGATGGAGCAGGACTTTTGTAATTTCTTGGCTATGAACAAAAAAGCTCCCCTAGGTYGATTCAATTAATAAGTTGTAAGAGAAGTTTCCAAACAGCTMCAGCTTTAAACAGGCAGTAACTAGACACATTCACACATCAGAACTTATATAGTACAAAAGATAAGCACCAAGACGATCCAAAAGGACCTGCAAATGAAAAGTTCCATTGTGAAATTTGGTTCGTCGACAAATTCATTAACTTCTTTCACTGAAACCATCACCCTCAGAAGGAATGAAAATGGAAGCCCTGATAGAACAATAAGATTAAAGAGAAAAGAACATAGGTGGAGAATATCATATACTTTATAGAAGCTAAACGATCTTCATCATCCCACCATAACCAAAAGATGTAATGTTACTATTTACTTTTCTGATTATGGATCATTGAATATTGCGGCTCCCAACGTAGCCACTTATGCAAAGGTCTGGGTCTGGGGTTTACAACCAAAATCTACTTCTGCTTGCAACAGAGCTTCTACTGCTGCAAAACATTGGTACTCTCCTTGGCAAGTAGATAGGATTGTGTGTTTATGAGAAAAGAATTAATTTGCAAATTCTTAATTAACATCCTAGACGACATGCAATAAGAGCAAGCAAGAGGTAGGATAGATTATACCTAAGTCTAACAAATAACAACATAAAAGTACTAATTATGAAAGAATATAAGAATCATTTAGCTAGCAAGGAAATGCAAGAATGAAGTTAACCTGGAACTGTGGGTAAGTCCGGAGCACTAAACAAAGTGATTAACTTTCCAGACTCTACAACATGATCAATCGTGTATCCTTGATCCATACTCCAAAGAACTGGACGCTTTTCTTGCATCAGGGCCTTCATGTGATCTATACTGATCAACTGCCAGAACTCAAGCCAATCTTTAACACTGGTACTTTCAACAATAAGACAAGGAAAGGGGCAGCACATAAAAAATCTACCAAACAGCAGGTATAAGCAATAGTCTAAGATTATTAGTGAATTTCTTTCAATCAAGAGGGTTATATGCGGCTGCAGATAAAAACAATAAATACATTACTTAATCAATCAATAAATGATGAGTTGATGCAAATTTTTATTACTAGTTAGCTTCTTATCATATACCCTTTTCCATTTTATGAAGAAATACAGGCAAGGAGGCAACTATCAACAGAGGCAATGATTAATGGTGCTTCAATAACAATTGTCATCAAGGGACTGTACAATACACATGTGAAGGTCAAGATCAATGCAGGGTACGGCCTCAAAGCACAACTTAATAGCCAACGATTAACCAGAGACAAATTACTTTAAAAAAAAAACATAGAAACATGATAGTCCAAGGAAAGGACAATTTATACCCTGGTCTAGGAAAACATGATTCCATATATGCTGCTAGCTGTTGATTACTCATAATCATATTAACATAACGACCAATCACAATTAAAGGCYGCACAGTCAGTTATGAGTTATGACAGCAATCGCACCCATAGAAACTAGTWAATTTTTAAAAAGTAAAGATGCTTAACACATAAGCCATAACTTCCACTATAAGAAAGAATAAAACCCTGCATAACTCCCCTAATTGTAGATCATAAGTGATACTTCCTCCTTTAAAACAATAAAATAAAGTAAATGCAACATTAGTGAGTGCCAGAGTATAAAGAAAATGAGGAAAGGGGGAAAATGGCCCATATGCATTAGCTAAAATTAAGAGAAAGTTAGTGTTTTAATTTTGACGTGGGTATCATTAATGAGGAGGGTATTATAGGAAATTAAGATACGAACATGTATTACTTTAGATCATTACCCAAATTGGGGCATGCTGCATTTTTTTCTCTCAACTTCCGAAAAAGAAAACATTGCAAATGAAACAAGATTTTTTTTAAATACAGTAAACAAAGGAACTCAAGGAAGTGCACTTTATAGGACAGCAATCATGAGTAGAGCCGTCAATGAGTTCAATCTAGACTTCCATAATGTTAATGTAGAATTGGTTCAGTGTATTTCACTGTTCTAGATATATCGTCAAAAGCAACATGAATAATAATAGACACAACAAAGGAGAAAAAGAAGGTTTGCAGTCACCTTAAGATTGAACTTCTTCAAAAAATTCTCAGTGCAATCAGGACCCCACAAGAGTCCAATGCCTCTCTCCGTATTTGGTGAAAGTCCAGGAGTCATTGATGGATCAGACCACAAGACATCACCAGGTATCAAGTTAAAACCTTCCCAAGGAGGATCTAGGACTGATCTCCTAGCTTTAGATAATTCCTCAAAAGAACCGAGGGACAACTTGCCATCAGAGTCTCCTTCAGAATCTACACTAAGCTTAGTTTTCTTCTTCTTTTTGCTTCTTTTTGACGGAGGAGCAGTTACACTTCTGAAGAGTCCACCATGAGCAGTATAAACACAACCAGCTATAACAGTTGTCAGTGGAAGTCCTTCAAAACAACCTAAACACTTGCGGTAGACATGCTTCCCTTGATCACCATACTTGGTCATCACTTCTTGTTCAAATCCATAGACACTTGTGCAATATTTGGACTCGTGATTTCCACGGAGAAGATATACTCTATTTGGTAAGAAAATCTGGAAGGAAACATGCTGGTTTACATAGAATGTTCAAAAACAATGATGCAAAGAGAACAAAAAAGAATAAGAAATATACCCTAATGCATTAAAAATAACTAGCAATATCTAGCTCATTTAGCATATTGGGATATCTAGGCTTAGTCCAGTACTTCCAGACATATATGGCGCTAACATTGTCTTATCAAACAGCSAAAGTTCTCCACATACACCAAGCTTAAGCGGAGGATTTTGCATATTCCAACAATTTTATTTATATGTTCTCATGTTCCATTCCTTTTTAACGGTTTAATTTGCACATTTTTCGTGCACAAGATCTTTAATTACACACAAGTTAATTCTATGAAGCCTCAAACATTTTGAGACTACCCAACCATGCAGTATGTTGAATAAGGCATTGCCTTTCACAAAATTCCTCCAAACGAACCTCCAACTTGGAGGTTGCATGGCTCAACATAAATGACTTGGCAATTGTTTTATTTTTACCTCCCAATCCACATTAAGAGCATGCTTACAGTAGTTTCAAAGGAAGTGAAAGTTCATGGGGCAATCAATCACAAAGGATGAATGAAGGGGGTAAAGTTTCCTTCAATTTAAATTGGCCTTATTAAGGGTGTAAAAAAAGTGTACAAGGACRAAGGGGGGAAGAAAGAGATAATGCCACAATCATCAACAATTAGTCTATCACCACCACTATCGAGACATCATTACATCAAAGCACACAAAGATTACAAGATCAAAGTCATTAAAATTGTGGACATACGTGAGCAATTGAATGGTCCTAACTCATSTAGGTTTCAGGTCGTGCTTGAGTTGACCCATTTACTTAATTGAAATTTGAAAATCCGCAACCATAACCTGCTTAATTCTAGTTAGGTTCATGTTGCATTATCGGATCGTGTTAGCTTTTGTCACTCTACACGAGCCTATACAAGCAAACCAAATTAGCATATACCCACAAGCCCCAACATCAAGTCMTGTGACAATATAATGGTTGATCCTATTTTCCTCGGTGTACAAATTGTTCAATCCATTTTTTCCCCACGCCCTCGACATCAAGAAGGCAAAAAAATTCAAAGCAAAATTCCACAAAGAATTCCACACAAAAAGGCAAATTGCATGTGTAATGGGTGAGGGATTAAAAAAATCTAGCTCATCAACTCATAAAAACTTGAATAAAATGTCTAGGCTCCAACAATGATTAATGAAGTCCAACCCATGCGATATATTTCAACACTAAACATTATTCCACATTACGATTGCCCACAATTGTATGTTACTCGACCATCAACCAAAAGTGTAAGCTGATAATTGAGGGGAATGTATTATATACTATATCACTCCTCACATGGAAGGCTCTTTAGGCTTGAAATATGAATGTACACATAGGCACATGCACCCATATTGTAGAGCACTCTAAATATTAAAGTTGAGAGCTTGGGGAATTTGATGTAATTTGATTGATTCTATTCTGAATGATATACAAAGGCGGCARCCATTACATATATACACAACAATATACCTAAACCTAGTGAATGTACAAAGGACAAAAAAAGGTGTGAGGTGGGCCCACGTGATCTTCCTCGGATCACACACCCAAATAGTGGGCTAGTCACTCATTCAGTAAAAGCAAAACGCTTGGCCTTAGCTTGATATTTACAATGTAATTACCTAGTATTTACCTACTCCCTTCTACACTCCCCCTCAAACTGTGAGTGAGAACAAGGTTGAACTCCCAGTTTGTTGAGAAGGTGTTTGTGTTGCGCTACAGACAATCTTATAAAAATGTCAGCCAATTGATGTTGTGTAGGTTTACCAGCTCCGAAGTTCACTTTGTCTCGGACAAAATGACAATCAAGTTCAACATGCTTCGTGCGTTCATGGTGCACTGGTTTTACTGGCAGGGTCGCTTGGTTGTCACACTTAAGCAAAGTAGGACCTAGTTGAGACAGACCTAGATCTTTGAGCAAGTGAGTAAGCCATGTAACTTCACAGGTTGTTTTTTGACCTTCCAAGAGATGACAGAGTCACCAAGTAGCATGCAATAACCACTTGTAGACTTTCGAGCTGCCTTAGAATGCAATAACCACTTGAGAATTGCCTTAGATTTGGGTGGGAAGAAAATACCCTGGTGATCTAGCTAGGTATTTGAGGATCCTCTTGGCTGCTTGCATGTGGATAGTAGTGGGTGCTTGCATGAATTGGCTCTATAGCAGGTCGTGATGATGGACAGGTATATTAGTTTACCAATGAGATGTTGATATTCACTGGGATTAGGGAGTAGATCTCCTTGATCATGAGTGAGTTTGAGATGTGAGTCTAAAGGCAGTTTGAGTGGTTTGGCTTGATGCAACTTGTGTGCTGCAAGTAGATCTCCTGTATATTTTCTATGAGACATAAATATGCCATCACCATTCCTGGTGACTTCAATTCCCAAAAAGTAATGCAAGGGACCCAAGTCTTTCATGTGAAATTGGGAATGCAAAAAGTTCTTTGTTTGAGAAATTTGCCATGCATTGTTTCCGACCACAAGCAAATCCTCAACATACACTAAAACAATGACAAAGTTAGTGCCTTGTCTAATGATAAATAGTGAGTAGTCAGCCTTAATAAATAGTGAGTAGTCAGCCTTAGATTCGACAACCCATCAAACAGTAGAGCACTTGATAATTTTGTGAACCATTGCCTTGGAGCCCGTTTGAGGCCATACAAGGATTTTCTTAATTTGCACACTTTATGTGGAAACTTCAGTGCATATGGATGCTCTTCTTGGCCAACTTCAATTTTTGCACCTCGTCCAGCATATCTAGTAGGCATTTTGATATAAACATCTTCCAGGAGATCACCATGGAGGAAGGCATTTTTCACATCCATTTGTGACACATGCCATCCCTCCATGGCTGCTACAGCAAGAAGTGATCTCACTTTGGCCGCAGGAGCAAAAGTTTGCTCTTAATCTTCTCCCTCTCTTTGTCTGCATCCTAGCACAACCAACCTAGCCTTTTCTCTTTCAACTGAGCCATCACTCTTGAACTTTGTTTTGTAGATCCACTTTGTTCCAATAGCTCTTTTACCTCGTGGGAAACCAGTTATGTCCCAAGTGTGATTTGCTAAGGCATACAACTCTTCATTCATGGCACAAACCCATTTTGCTTCTTTGATTGTTGTTTTGAAATTGGTGGGATATGTGAATGCATGAATGCCACATTGGTTGCTTCATCTGCTGTTGTAGGTGTAGGTAATCTGAGTCTACTGGATTTTTCTGGTGATTTGAGAGGACTCCCCTGTCTCTCATCCTGTTGTTCTACAGGAATTTCACTTTGCTGTTGAGAATGCACTTAAGCAAGCTCATCATTCAAATGTGTATCATTATCAGTGTTGACAATAGGCTCTTGAAGTTCATCACAGGTATTTTGGTGAGGCATTGTGACTGGAATAGGATGTGAGTACACAKGCTTATTGTGAGAATCATAAGGGAACACATGTTTACGAAATATCACATCTCTTGAGACAAAATATTGTTTGGTAAGCAAGTTCCACAATCTATACCCCTTTTGACTACCACTTTAGCCTAGAAAGATACATGGAACACCTTAGGAGAGAATTTGTCCCTTGCATGAGAATGACAAGCATCCAAATACTCTCAGGTAGGTTTAGGTGCAAATAATTTTTCAAAGGGACTCATGTTGATATTCTTAAACTCTTGTGAAACTCTTGTGCATTATCTAATYTGATCTTCTTGATATTTGTTTGAAACTGATTGCTAACCAAATTGTAGAATTGTTTAAGTATTCCTGCAGCCTCATCCTTGTGTTTCATTAAGTACACCCAGATTGCCCTACTATAGTAAGGAGGTAATTATAGGGTCCCCATGTGTCTATATGCAACAATTCAAATGGAGCACTGCAAGCAGAAGTACTAGAATGACATGGCAATTTAGCAAGCTTAGTGTTAGGATCCTACCCTTTTTCATGTATTTTTCTAAGTTAGAGTCTCGCCTTGTGGGCGCTTCCTGCGCGTCGCCCCCGTCTCTTATACACATCTATTATATACTATATCACTCCTCACATGGAAGGCTCTTTAGGCTTGAAATATGAATGTACACATAGGCACATGCACCCATATTGTAGAGCACTCTAAATATTAAAGTTGAGAGCTTGGGGAATTTGATGTAATTTGATTGATTCTATTCTGAATGATATACAAAGGCGGCAACCATTACATATATACACAACAATATACCTAAACCTAGTGAATGTACAAAGGACAAAAAAAGGTGTGAGTTGGGCCCACGTGATCTTCCTCGAATCTCACACCCAAAGAGTGGGCTGGCCACTCATTCAGTAAAAGCAAAAGGCTTGGCCTTAGCTTGATATTTACAATGTAATTACCTAGTAGTTACCTACTCCATTCTACACATATCATATCTAGCACTTTATAATTCCAATTTGATGCGGGGTAAATGAGATTCGAACCTGTGACCTCTGCTTCACGTTGCCTTTGACATCAAAAGCTTAAGCTAGTTGATGAGCTTACTTAAATGGTTTAACACCAAACAACTCCTTGCATCGATGGAGCCCTTAACAATGAGAAGGTTGTGAGGTGGACTATTATCCATTACTAATCCCTATTAGATAGGCCTAAAAATAAAACCAAATTACCCTCCACCTAAAGTTGCAAAACATGTAATTTTCCATAGGCCACCACATTACGAGGATAAGATATGTACTGTACAATGGCCCAAACATATTCATACATGCATATGACGTACTTTAAAAATTCAATTGTTATAAATCTAAAAAGATACAAACTTTAAATTCACAAACTGTTGCGAGTTAAGCAATACGTCAAACAAGTAAGATGTAAAGTAGAGCAACTGAATAACTACAAAAACAAAACGCCAATGTACATGAATATCAATATGAATTTATCAAAAATTAGAACATGTACTCAATTGCATTGCACTCAAATAGAGATAAAATCGAAACTTACATCAATATCAAAGACTAAAAAGAGCAAATTTCTAAAAAAAAAAAAAAAAATAAAAAATAGACAGATAATACCATCAACAAACCTTCCAAGCAAGCAGCAACACGAAAGTTTCGAAACCCCATGCGCCGCGATCGACATAATCGCCATTGAAAACAAAGATGCGATTATCAGAGGGAAACCCAGCATCATTCAGCAAATGAATCACATCATGCAATTGACCATGAACATCTCCAACAACAACAACCTTACAATCGGAAGGAATATCRTCGATTTTGACACAATTGGGTTCTTTATGAAGCAATTTGGAGCCGCAAAGGATCAATTTATCGAAGGATAGAACAGGGAGAACAGACGGGAGTTCAGTGGGCGTGAGATTGCGAGAAGAGTAATCGAATGAAGACATGAGATTGGAAACCCAATCTAGGGTTAGGGTTCCGTCTTGTGGCCATTGAATTGGGAATTGAGGGGTGAGATTGTTTGATTGGGGGATAGGAACAGGGGAATTTTCGGTTGAAGTTGTTGTTGTTGCAGAATCGAATTGCATGGTGATTGTTTCTGGGTTTGTGTCAGAGCATAATTTTGAGTAAATAGCGAATGTTTGGGAGATTAACTGTGATCAAGGTTTGAGTGTTCTTGTCCAACAACTGAACTATATTCACTTAGATGGCTAGTAGCTACATTCATGGACCACTTTGAGCTGGCATGGTTRTCTGGGCTTCTTACTCTGAGAGTTACGTGCGTCTTTGGCGTAGTTCATCTTAGGTAGCGTTTAGTGTTGTCGCTAGATTRAAGCGTAACTTGGATAATTTTATTGTCGTTGGRTATGGTAGCGTTTTGAGTAGGAGTTAACGTATAACGTTACTCTTTTTTTTTCAAACGCTAGTAGGAGTAATGTTTTAAYGTTCCGACTAGACTAAAACACTACTTGGTAATTATTTTTTCTACAATATCTAATTTTACTGCTCGTCCATCGCTAGTAACCAGCGTTTCAGCTACCCATTACTTACACCGCTAAACGTTGCTTTTTTCACCGCTACTATTATCGAACRCGTCTTATGTGGTTGTGCCTAATACTGAGGAAGACAATATTGTCCATTGTCTGAGCTCATACCAAGTTTCAAAAAATGACCCCGTGCACAATCAAACAAAAACCCCTTACAAATCTCTTATTCTTGTAAAGTTCATCGAATAGATTGTTATTACAAGCAAATTTTACTTTGCGTTGTGAATTTAGATTTTGAATTTTAGATGGATCATATTAACAGGACTATCGTCAACCTTCCAAAGAAAAAAACTAACACAATCTCACTAAAACACTAGCAAAGCAAGCTAAGGGTCAAACCCACAAGAGAACATGCTAAGACTAAAACTTATCAAAGTGACATGGCAAAAAAGTGTGGTCACATACACTATTAAAATAACCCATACGACTCGGTTTTCGATCGATTTGGAATCAAAGTGTGGCCATATATAATTTAAAATCGGGTTTTTGTACACCTCAATATATGGCAAAAAAACTCGATTCAATATTGATTCGAAAACCGAGTCGTAAAAGTTGGATCATGTACAAAAAATAACCCAAAACCCATTTTGCCAAATCCGTAAAACTTGTTTTATAATTGATCTGATTGGATCAAACTCAATTGTTTGTCAATTAACTTAAAAGTACATTATTAAAAGAACTAATTGGGTAATGCGTTGTTGTATTATGTGAAGAACTTGATCCTACATAAATGCAAATAATAATATTTATTGTTTCAGATAAATATATAGTTTAGTAAATTATTTCTAGTTATTTGTCTCACTATGCGGTTTTCAATTCTTAAAACCTCCATATATAATGGTCTATCATTTGCAAAACATCAAAGGAAATTAAAAAATAGTTTTTTTAAAAAAACTTGATCACTGACCTATTACAAAATATTTGGGTCATGAATTAAGAAATTCGACTCGTTACTAAAACGATCGACTTAAAAATGATCGAATCCTGATATTAATCAACCGATATCGACCTAACCGATATATTGTCAGGTATAAAATAACCAAAGAGGCAAACTATGGCTAAAGGTCTAATGCATGGGTTTATACCATTTAAACAATAATGTCACGAGAAACAAATAAGCAAAGGGTCATGTAATAGGGAAGGTTGATAAGGGAAGATTTTCTAAATTCATTACCCACTTTGGCAAGCTAGCAAGGGGAGCTAAACTTACCCTTAAGACCTATTTGCATGGCTGAGTGTAAAAAGTCTAAAGGTAAAAGTAGTTTTAGATCATAACACGAAAACCATCAACGTCCCTTAGTTTAAGTCTCAATTCTCATGGTTAGTTTACTAAGAAAGATGGGAGGAGTAATCCATCGAACTTCACTTTTAATCCTTCAAGAAGAAACTAGTAAAATACTTATGGTGATCTATCAAATCATAGTCATTAGCAATTGCACTTCCTTGCTAACATGTCCACAACCCAAAAACATGACAACAAAAGCATGTGCTACATAAGTGAAGTGAGGTTTATACATTGCATGTTTATGCCAAAAATTGCACTTAGCTATAGCTAATATTTCGAAACATACACTAGAATTAGCCAAACACCAATGGCTTACATGTACCTATCATCTTATAATAAACCATACATTAGGTAGACCATTCTAAAAAGTGCTATTGTTCCTTTAGCCATCCTTCATTTTCTAAGCAAAAAAAATGAATTAACAAAAATATAAATCAATAATAGAGTAGACATTTGTCATCAATTAGGTTGAACAATCAACTTTATTTTCAAGCTACCCTGCTCAAATAAGTAGAATCTGCTTGGATGTTGCTAGTTTTTTTATCACCTCCATGCTTTCATGCTACTACGTACCTATTTGCTACAATTGAAAGCAAGCCCTAAAATATACCATTGAGATGCTCTAACTACTACCAATCCCTTAGGCATGTTCATGTCTCGACCCTTGACTAATTGCTTCCTATTCTTTCTGATCTGTAACGAAATTAGCTTCCCAATGACTCTTACCTTTCAGGCTTGCTTTGATCTGAACTCAACCGCCTTTGAAGCTTTAACTCTTTTTAACCTCATAGCTGCTTATTCCATTCGAGATTCTAGCGCAGCTAAATCGTGACATAACAATACCCCCATTTTCCTAATTGAAGCTTGCCAAATATATTAGAAAAATAAACTTAATTAGTTCTGCCAATTGTTTTGTTATTAGCTCCTTTACTAAGCTAGCTTTTGCACTATTCATGCTCACTTGTCTTGCAACTAACATTGTCAAATCTTCTTGCTTGGTCCTACACTTAGCTTCATCTTGTTTTCCGAAATAGCTTAGATCACATCTCTGTGTTTTTGAKACCTCGGTTGCCCTGTTAAACCTGCACTTAGGTTAGGTTGCTTTGGAAGAACTCAACCTGAAAATAGCTCGAGAGAATAGCATTAACAGTTTTAAGCAATACTTCGACAAGTTTAAGATAACACTTTGGYATTCTGTTAGACATGTATTTTGATAGTTTGTTATTTTAGCTTCACGCTTTGGCATAGACTTAGGGTGTAAACACGTAGCTTAGTTAGCTTTACTTTGCAACGGGTTGCGGGTAGTAAAACAGGAAAAGTGTAATATGTTACCCTTTTATCAATCCAGCTAAAAACTTAATTACCAAAAGCATAGACAAAGTAGTAAAAGAGTTTGAGAGTAGTTAATAGAGTTTGAATATCGAATTTGAATATTTGAGCTAATAATACCAAGTAGAACACAAAATGTGAAGAAGAGGTGCTTTAGAGAAGAAGAAGAATGAGTATTAACTTGTAAGAGCAAAACTAAAAGAGATAATAATGCTTCCTATTGAATAATACTTCCTCCGTAACGATTTAATAGCAACATTTGCTAAAAATGGCAATAACATCTTAATAGCAACATTCATTTTATTTCTATTTCAGGACCCATGTGCATACACTCAAACAATTATAAAATACTATTTTCTCTCTCTTCGTACACATAATGACAAGAGTGTGAACACACCAAACACTACTATTCATAAATAGACTAGGAATCCGTGCTTTCGCAAATGTTGCTATTAAATCGTTACGGAGGAAGTATGAAATAAACATACTGAAATACGAGGGTTGATCAATGGCTCGCTGTGAGTTATAAATAGCGTGGTTAAAAAGGTCATTTTTTGTTTACTTGGTCACGTGAACATAGAGAAACAAAACGCCGTTTAGCTGATCCCGTTTCATAATGGCAACAGAACTTCATCCAAAATTCAATGTTGACTTAAATTTCAAACAAAGAAAAAACCAAGAGTGCAGAAGATAAACCCATTGAAACCTACAGGAAAGCGAGTAAAGCAACGTTGCAGTAAGCTCAGTTGACCAGCAATTCTTCTCGTCGATAGTAATTTCCGCCTGATTAATTACACGTTCAATGGATATCTTTGGAGATGGTGTTGAACAGGTATRCAAGACAAACYGCCTTCTCTCTATTTTTGTGGTTGTCAAATGTTTCTTGCAATTATATGTTTGTGTTCTTGTTTCCTAATTTTGATCTTTAGGCAAAATTCGAATTTTGAATTTAGTAATT